>CM021102.1:380486281-380757233 GCA_007115665.2 Sequoiadendron giganteum
AGAGACTTGACAGAGGGAGAGAGGGTAGGAGAGAGAGAGAGAGAGAGAGAGAGAGATGAGGGAGGGATATATATGTAGGTAGAGAGAGTTGAGATAGAGATAGAGTAGAGAGGGAAGGAGAGAGGGGAAGGAGGGAGAAGTTAGAGAGAGAAGGAAGGTGGATAGATTGAGAGAGGGAAGGATGGAGAGAGGGAGAAAGAGAGAATGCGGTATAGAGGGATAGTTAGGTAGAGAAAAGTAGAGAGGTAAGGAGAGTTGGAGGGAGAGAGAGAGAGGTAGGTAGAGAGAGTAAAGGGAGATATAGAGAAGTGGAGAGGGAAGGAGAGACAGATGGAGAGGTAGGGATCGAGGGAGAGATAAGGATTTAGAGAGAGGTGAGAGAGTGAAATATAGAGAGAGAGGTAGGTAAGGAGAGGGAGGGGGAGATAAAGGGAAGTAGAGAATGGAGGAGAGAGGGAAGAAGAGGTAGGGAGGGAGAGATAGGCAAGATAGAGAGAGAGGAGGGAGGGAGGGATATTTAAGGAGAGAGAGGTAAGATAGAGAGAAATAAAGTAAAGAGGGTAGGGGGAGAGAGAGGTGATAGAGATAAGTAGAGGCATAATGAGGAAGGTAGATAGATTGAGAGAGGGAAATAAAGAGGGAGAGAGAAAGAGGTATATAGGGGTAGGCTAGATAGAGAGATGTCGAGTGAAATTTGGTGGAAGAGAGAGAGGAGGGAGGGATAGGTAAAGATGGATAGTTGAGATAGATAGGAGAGAGATATAGGTAGAGAGAGGGAAAAGAGAGATAGAAAGAGGGGGAGGGAGGGAGAGATAGAGAGAGTAGAGAGGGAGGAGAGAGATAGAGAGAGGTTATAGAGAGGGAATGAAGGTGGAGATATTGAGAGAGAGGAGGCAAGGAGGGAGAGAGAAATAGGTATAGAGGGACAACTAGGTAGAGAGAAGTAGATATGAAAGGAAAGATATAGGGAGAGGTAGGGATGGAGAGAGAGGTGAGACAAAAATAGAGAGAGGTCTAGGTGGAGAGATAAGGAGGAAGGTGGAAAGATTGAGAGGGAAGGAGGGGGGAGAGAGAAAGATGTATAGAGGGATAGGTTAGATAACGATAAGTAGAGAGAAAAGGTGGGTGAAAGGAAGAGAGAGGGAGAGAGAGGGGGGGAGAGAGAGAGGTGATATAGAGAGAAGTATAAAGGGAAGGAGAGAGAGGGGGAGATAGAGAAAATTAGAGAGGGAGGGAGGGAAGGAGAGAGAAGTGAGATAGAAAGAACTAGAGAGGGAAGGAGAGAGAGAATGGCAAGATAGAGAGTAGATATGGGAGGCGAGAGCGAGGGAAGAAAAGAGTGAGAGAGAAAGAGGAGAGAGGAAGGGAGGGAGAGAGGTATAGGTAGGTATAGAGAGAGGTGATATAGAGAGTAGAGAGAGATATATAGAGATAAAAGGAGAGGGATGGGAGATAGAAAAATGTAGAGAGCGAAGGAGGAAGGGAGATAGGGGTAAACCCACATAAGTGGTGAACACTTTTGTGGAGGAAGGGAAAAGTCATTTTTTACCTCTACACAAAGTGAAGGGGTTCGGCCAAACCAAATTGTTCGACCGAACCTTTAACATGGTTTAGTCGAACAACAGGGTTTGACCGAACCCTATGTTCACTTGAACCGCATTAACATGTGAGCAGAAATATTAAAATAAAGGGGTTCGAGCGAACTAGGGTTCGGTTGAACCCCCTTAATAGGGATTTTAAAAAAAAAACCCCGTCATTTTCCCAAACCCCGTGAATTTTTCTCATTATTTTAAAGGGGCTAGGTTCGGCCGAACCCCTTTAAGAGGTTCTCGGTCGAACCTAGGTTTCGCCTAACACCCTTTTTCCCCAATCTCCTCAAAAAATTGTTGTTCGAAGCTCAATTTGAAAATGAAAATGCAGAAAAATTCAAAAACCCAACTATATAATGATAGTCCTCAAAATGAGCTATCCGTCGAATATAATTTTAATATGATTTGCTTTTATTATGTATTTTATTTTTTAGTTTTATTAAACATAGGTTTTTCATTGAAAATCAAAATCTCTGGTCTGCACATGTGGAAAAATAGTAGATTATCAAAATAAAAATTTTAAAAATATGTTGAGGCTGGGTATTGATGTCCTTGATCCATTAAAAAAAATAAATGAATTTCTATTCATACAGAAAAAGTTATGTTGTATACAGTTCGCATATGTCTGAGTTGCAATTGGTTTGACTTTGAAACTTGATTAAGGAAAAAATATTCAATAAAATTCTACAAGACCAAATGAGAGTTCTAGATAGTGTAGTTACAAATCTAAATTCAAAAAAATTAGAATTTTATCCTTCATAAAAAAAAAGTTATGTTGTATACGGTGAGCGTCACTTTTTAAAAATGTTGTTTTCTGAAAAAAACCAGTTCTCGTGGGAGATGGAAAAAAAGCTGCAATCTGATTCCAAAAAAATTGAAAAAAATATTTTTAGAATCAAGAGACAAAATGTGATGAGACTCTAGTTTGCATCATTTTCAAATTCCTCACAGTTTAGCCCCTACAAGAGCCCGAAAGTGAAGATTTAGTTAAAAATAATAATTACAGTGTCCAGTTTGCCCAAAAATTGTAAACCACTATTGTGGGATCACCCTATAGATATTGGAGAGGGAAGGAGAGAGAGAGATGGACATGTAGAGACATATTTCTTGAGCTCAAAGAAGATATTGTTAGATAAAGGGATGGAGATAGTGAGAGAGAGAGGTCTAGAGAATAATAGATGAAAATGAGTGAGATAGAGAGAGAAAGATGAAATTTGACCTCCTGAGTACTAAAATTTGACCTCCTAATTACTGAAATTTGACTAAGTCTAAAATTTTTAAGATCTTCCAAAAACTATAATTTCCATTATAACTCTTAGAGATCTGAAACCACTCTCAAATATCCTGCCTATATATACATGAAATATAACTTAAAGTATAAGAAAGTAAATGTCCATATGTAAATGTCAACTTATACTTAAATGTTTATTTCATGTATATAGTTTCCCTGACAAAGAAAGCAAAAATCAAGTTTTGTGCAAACATGCATTCCAAAAGTCATGAATGACATTTGGCACTCTTCAAATTTGGTGTATGCCAAATGAAGCAACTCATTTGGCGCATGCCAAATTCGGCGTGCACCAAATAAGTTGCATTGGGAAATACCAACCCTTTGGGTTGGATTTTTCATTGGGCATCCTACCCAAAGGTTTGGACAACCATTTCATGAAAGTGACGTGATTTTTTGAAAGGGTGCCAAATTTTTTCATATTTTCGTTCGTGCTCCTCATCTCATTTGCATGTATTTCAATGCAAGTTTATAAAAAAATTGTGATAGCGTTAACCTATCTCTTAGCTATCTATAAATATAATTATTTTTTCATTTTGATTTAGTTAAGGTTTTCATCCATGGATTCTATTGTAAATGCCTTTGTTTTTGGTCAAAAACCAACATGTGCTTCTATCCCTCAACCCTCAACCCTAAACCCTTAAACCCTAATCCCTCAACCCTCAACCCTTAAACCCTAATCCCTCAAACTCTATACCCTCTTAATCCCTCAACCCCTATACCATCTTAATCCCTCAACCCTTAAACCCTAATCCCTCAACCCCTATACCCTCTTAATCCCTCAACCCTCAACCCTTAACCCTTAAACCCTAATCCATCAACCCCCATACCCTCTTAATCCCTCAACTCTCAACCCTCAACCCTTAAACCCTAATACCTCAAACACTATACCCTCTTAATCCCTCAACTCTCAACCCTCAACCCTTAAACCCTAATCCCTCAAAACCTATACCCTCTTAATCCCTCAACCCTCAACCCTTAACCCTTAAACCCTAATCCATAGAGACAGAGAGAGAGATTGAGAGAGAGGGAGGGAGAGGGGTCGGAGGGAGACACCCGAGAGAGAAGGAGAGGGAGACAAAGTGGGAGAGAGGGGGTGGGAAGGAGATACCTAGGAGAGTAGGAGAGAGAGGTATGGGAGAGATACAAGGAGTGAGAGAGAGAGGGGGTGGGAGGGAGAGGGAGTACTTAGGATAGATGGAGGGGGTGGGGGGAGATACATGAGATATAGGGAGAGAGAGATAGAGAGAGTGGGAGGGAGATATTTGAGAGAGGGAGAGAGATAGAGGGAGTGAGAGAGAGAGAGAGAGAGAGGATGTGGGAAAGATAGAGGGAGTGAGTGAGAGAGACAAAGAGAGGCCTGAAAGAGGGAGAGGGGATAGAAGGAAGAGACTTGAGAGACAAAGAGGGAGGGAGATTGGGTGGGAGGGAGAGACTTGAGAGAGAGAGGGAGCGAGATAGAGGGCATGAGAGAGAGAGGGAGAGGTGGTGGGAGGGAGAGAGGAGAGATAGAAAGAGAGGGAGGGAGGGAGAGATAGAGAGTAGAGAGGTAGGAGAGAGATAGAGAGAGGTGATAGAGAGAATTAGAGAGGGAAAGAAGGTGGAGATACTAAGAGAGAGGAGGCAAGGAGGGAGAGAGAAATAGGTATAGAGGGACAACTAGGTAGAGAGAATTAGATATGAAAGGATAGATATAGGGAGAGGTAGGGATGGAGAGAGAGGTGAGGCAAAAATAGAGAGAGGTCTAGGTAGATAGAGGGAGGAGGAGATATATAGAAGTAGAGAGGGAAGGAGAGAGGGAGGAAGAGGTAGGGATGGAGATAGAGAGGTGAAAGAGATAAGAGAGAGAAGGGAGGAATAGGTAGGGAGAGAGGGGTCAGATAGAGAGAAAGAGAGTAGAGAGGGAAGGGGAAAGAGAGAAGTGAGATAGGTGATAGAGATGTGTGATGGAGCTTAAAAGTTGAGAGATAAGGAGGAAGGTGGAGAGATTGAGATGGAAGGATGGGGGGGAGAGAAAAATGTATAGAGGGATAGGTTAGATAAAGAGAAGTAGAGAGAAAAGGTGGGTGAAAGGAAGAGAGAGGGAGAGAGAGAGGGGGAGAAAGAGAGGTGAGATAAAGAGAAGTAGAAAGGGAAGGAGAGAGAGAGGGAGATATAGAAAATTAGAGAGGGAGGGAGGGAAGGAGAGAGAAGTGAGATAGAGAGAACTAGAGAGGGAAGGAGAGAGATAATGACAAGATAGAGAGTAGAGAGGGGAGGAGAGAGCGAGGGAAGCAAAGAGAGAGAGAAAGAGAGGAGAGGGAGGGAGGGAGGGATAGGTAGGTATAGAGAGTAGAGAGAGATATATAGAGATAAAAGGAGAGGGATGAGAGATAGAAAAATGTAGAGAGGGAAGGAGGAGGGAGATAGATATTGGAGAGGGAAGGAGAGAGAGATGGACATGTAGAGACATAGTTCTTGAGCTCAAGGAAGATATTGTTAGATAAAGGGATGGAGATAGTGAGAGAGAGAGAGGTCTAGAGAATAAGAGATGAAAATGAGTGAGATAGAGAGAGAAAGATGAAATTTGACCTCCTGAGTACTAAAATTTGACGCCTTGATTATGAAATTTGACATGTTGATTACTGAAATTTGACTAAGTCTAAATTTTTTAAGATCTTCCAAAAACTAGAATTTGCATTATAACTCTTAGAGATCTGAAACCACTCTCAAACATCCTGCCTATATATACATGAAATATAACTTAAAGTATAAGAAAGTAAATTTCCATATGTAAATGTCAACTTATACTTAAATGTTTATTTCATGTATATAGTTTCCCTGACAGAGAAAGCAAAAATCTAGTTCTGTGCAAAGCAGGCCATTTGGCATTTGCCAAATGACTCATCACATTTGGCACTTGCCAAAAGGCCTGATTTAGATGTGTTAATTAATAGGATTTTCTAAATTTTCTCATATTTTTCGTTCGTGCTCCTCATGTCATTTGCACATCTTTCAATGCAAGTTTATAAAAAAAACCGTGATGGCATTAACCTTTGTCTCAACTATCTAAATATATAATTATTTTGTCATTTTGATTTAGTTAAGGTGTTGATCCATGGCTTCTATTGTAAATGCCTTCATTTTTGGTCAAAAACCAACATGTGCTAGGTTTAGGATAGATTTTTACACGTTCATCAGAATGTGAAACAAATTATGTTTTTGGAAACTAGACTCCATTCTACACATGATGAAAAAAAATTCAATTTTCAATTAGTTTGCAAAAAATTTGGGGGGGAGCATGCTCAAATTTCAGCTTTTCAGGATGTGTCCACTTTGAAAATTCATAAAATATTATATATTCATTAAAAAAAAATCCGAAAGAAGGAGGATAAAATACATGGTGTTATCTAGTTTCTCACCATTTGGATTTTTGAAATTCTAAAAAAAAAGTCAACAAAAAAATGGGGAGCCCTCAGGTGCTATGCTACTTTAAAAAAAAAAATAGGACCCGTTTTTTAAGACCCTTAATCTTCATTAATTTCAAAAAACAATAGTAGCTTAGAAACTAGACTCGAAGCACTTCAACTTTTTTTGTTGCCGCATCTTGAAATTTTGAGCGTAACTATCTTCATTTTCTCGTGCAAATCAGATTTTCCCAATTTTAAAAAAGAAGTGGCATCTTAAGAGCCAAAATTGTGTCACAGGTTTGTGCACTTACACTTAATCATCATATCCAAACCAAACATGCATATCTTCAAGCATGAAGAAATATGGGGAAAAACACTAAACACCACTCTACCACACTAAACCTTCTTTTATTCAAATTTTCTCAAAAGCACTTGGAAACCAAGTGAGCCAACTATGTTGAATAAAAAACACTACTAACATATATGTAGCACATTTGCAACATCTGCAACTTCTCTCATCAATTATATCACATCCAAATATCTCTCCAAACACAACTTTTGTAACTATACTTAAGTAAGACATCAATGACAGTTCACTAGAATTATGTTGACACCAATACCAACAACTCCCAACTTCCAATAACTCCAATGCTAGGGATTGAAATCATCAAAACTAGAATAATTCCAACATTCTCTTCACACAAGGGATTGACATTAATGACAACACCCAAAAAACTCACAAACAGTTCAAGCTTCCATAAATCTCCCCCTTTTTCATTGATGGCAACACTGACTTTTTGAAAAATCATCAATAACAAAAGCAACCAACAAAAAATATGCAACAAATAGCACTCCCCCTAACTGGGGAAACTCTTTATTCTTCATACTCTCTCTTCATAGAATTCTTCTCTTGAAACACCAACTCTCTCTCCCCCTTTGTTCAGACAATACTTTTACTATGCTAACTCTCTCCATATTTTTTAGATTCTCTCTCCCCCTTTGACATCAATGGCAAAGGGCCATAGACTCATCCAACTCTTTTTATCTCCCCCTTTGACAATATTCAAAGGAAAACATCTACACCTTTCACACACCATCTTTATTGGATTTTTATTTTTTGTTTTCCATTTTGACATCTACATACACCACTTTGACACCACTTGCAACACTAGAAAACAACTGCACTACACTTCAATGCCCTTACTTTTTTGCACTGTCCCCCTTAGGATCACAAAATATGCTCCATATGACTTCACCAACCAAAATAACTACTACCTACTCCCCCTAAGAGGTAGCCTTCATTAGTTTGAAACAAAAATATTAAATCTTGAATTACTCCATCAGACTAATACACACTCTTATGCATCTATTTGAAAGGGGGAAATAATCCCTAACTTCTTTTGGAGATACTTAAATGTATCTTTAGGAAGATCCTTTGTGAAGTTATCAACAACTTGATCCTTTGTAGGTGAATACTACATCTTCACTTCATTTTATACAACTTTCTCCCTTAGAAAGTGATATTGGATTGAGATATGCTTTGTCCTTGAATGCATCTTGATGGATTCTTCGATATGTTGATAGAGCTCAAGTATTATCACACAAGATAGAAATAGGTTCATTATAAGATATTTTGATATCCTAAACAATGTCTACTTCATACATAATACCTATGTGCAACAAGATGCTACAATAATATACTTTTCATCTATAGTAGATAAAAATACTAAATCCTATTTTTTCTTAGCCAAGAAACCAACTTTCTTCCAAGAAAGAAAGAATCTCTACTTGTACTTCTTTTTTCATCCACGTAACTTTCCCAATTTGCATCTATATAGGCACTTAAAGAGAAATTGGTATCCTTTGGATACTATAGACCATAGTCCGGAGTTCCCTTCAAATATATGAATATCCTCTTTAATATTGCCACATGTGATTGTCTAGGATCTTCTTGAAATCTGGTAAGAAGACAAACTACATGCATGATATGTGGTCTGGTAATAGTTAGATATAATAGTTCACTAATCATTGATTTGTACTTGCTTTTGATCATTCTTAGGAGATTCATCATTCTTTCTTAAATTGCAACCAATAACCATAGGAGTACATATCAATTTAGAGTCTTCCATTCCAAACTTTTTCAACATTTCCTTAACATATTTTGACTATAAAACGAATATTCCTTTTTCTGTTTGATTGATTTGTATCCCAAGGAAGAAATTCATCAAGCCCCAAACATAGACATATCAAATTCATTATGTATCTCTTTTTCAAACTTCTTGCACATTACCTCATTTTTGTTAGAATTGTGCAAAACACGAGCCACATGATCAAATACACCTTCCATGCAAGAGATCTAAAAACAAAGAATTTCTATATTCCTCAACAAGAAAAATCTATAGAATGAACCTCAAGAATATTCAAGGAAAACAAGAGTCCTCAAAGGTTGAGAGTTCAAGAGAAGGCATGATAATACAATGAGGGTTGAGTGTTATATATGAGCAACCCTAAATGGTAAAGGGATTAGATCATGAAAAGTGTCAACATCTCATGCAATGAGACATAATGATCTAATAATAGCTCTCTAGTTAACATAGAAAATCAATCCTAAGTTTAGCTTAAGTACATGAGAATAAATTAGAGTAATAATTAATTATTGGCTAATGCATGATTACTCTAACACCCCCCTTAAGATGAACTTAGAGAGTTGCTAAAAACCCTAAAAATAGAATGCATGATGGGTCCTAACAAACAAGGCCTGGTGAGGTACCCAATTACAAACAAAAGAATCTCTCACAATTGGAGAAAAAGATAAAAACACATGGGAAAAATCCTCTCCAAAAAAGAGAAAGATGAATGAAGGACTAAAAATGCCTCCAAACCAAGGTGAAGGACTAAGATGCCTCTAACCAAAACAATATCCCAAAAAGGAGAGGAGCATGTAGAACATCATTGAAGCACGAAGAAGTTGTAGACTATTGTCGAATGGTGACTAATATATTATTGAAATGAAGAATGTCATCTGAAACAAATGATGATTAGGATCAAGCACTAGTAGAATTTGGCAAATAAATGACTAGGTGACTATAAAATTTAGTCACAACAACTAAAAATGACTAAATTCTACTAATTTTTTGCAACACAACTATAAATGACTAAATAAATGACTAGCTTGATTGTCGGTTAAAAAACACAACTAAATAATTATTCACACAAATAAAAATGACTAAATAAATGACTAAATAATTAATCACATGAATTGGTAGTTTTCCTCTTCTCCACCACTTAAAAATTTCATTACAATTAAAAGTAATATCGGGTAAAAAATTTCTCTCCTTTATCCTTCACAGGGAAGGGTTTCTCCTTGCCACTCCAAGGAGAAGAGACCAACACCACACAAAACCAGATCAAAAAACTGAAGGAAACTTGCAGCTATAGACTGAAATTCATTTGCACATCACCAAAAGTTTCAATGGAAGTAGATGCCATTATTTCCAAAGCAGAAAGCTCCAGCATGGCCAAAAAGGATGTTAGGGAATTTGTGAGGAAAACGAAGGAGAAAGAAAAGGAAAACGAAGGGGTCAATTTGTATGGCGAGCTAGTAGAGGCTATAGATTCAAGGCTCATGGGGTTGGTGGTTGGTTTTGTTACGAATTTGATCATTTGCACTAGGGAAAGAAAGCTTAAGGAGGCCAATGAATACAGTAAGGTTTTGGTGCTCATTGACCAACTTGTCCCATGGTAGAGGTAAAGTGGTGCTTTGAGTTTTGAATTTTCCATTTGGGGTTCGAGGCAAAAGAAAATAAATTGATTGTGATAAACTAAGGTTTTCAGGTTTGTCTTTTGGGTGCTTGTTTAGATGGGTGAGGATTCTTTCTTGTGCTAAAAATATTTTTATTTGTCAATGCTAAACTTACATAGCTGACTAAATTCTCCCTTTTTTGTACTTTTAGTCACTTCTCCCTCCTTTTCCATGATGTGAACCTTGTTTAGATTATTGAGTAGTTTTTTTTCAATATTGTTTATAGGTAGAATATGGACGTCTTGAAAGAGTAGATCATAAGATAAATTTGGGTTGTCTTTGATACTCATAAATAGTTTGTAAAAATAATGTTTTTATCTTGTGCAGGTTGCATTACCACTAGATATATTGGAAGATTTTTTGTGGGATATGGGGTTAGCCTTAATTCCTGTACAGTATGTCTCCTTTCTATATAAGATTAAAAGGGTTGATGTTTATCCTTTGAATATATGGGTGAATCAACATCAATATTTATATAATATAGCTAACCATGACTCACTTTTATAGCATATATAGAATTTTGAGGTCTAAAAAAGGTTGATTATGTTTGTTCATTGGCATTGCTTTTAATTCCCTTATTTTTAAATACCTGGATAGGTTCCTATCTACATAGCTGAAATAACTCCCAAGAACTTAAGAAGAACACTCACAAATACAAATCAGGTTAGAGTCTTTAATCCGCCTTATCCTTTTGTTAGTAGATAGGTGAGAACATGATTAAAATAGATAGAATTATATTAGTTAAAAGTTCTAGAAGAAGCATCATTGCATTTCATTATGCTCAAAAGAAAGTGCTCCTATTTGAAAATTTGAGTTTCATTGTTGACTCTCTAATAGTTGTCGATAACTGCTTGTATACTAATAATATACCTTCATGGAATGTTGGTGACATGGCACAAACTTGCTATTATAGGTAATAAAATCCATTAAGATACCACCTGACACGTTTTCATGAAATAAAACATCACAAAGAGTCAAATGTTGAGCCAATCAAGATACCTTTTGAAGTGCAAACTATGACAAGTTTTTCTTATTTGTTCCTCTCTAAGTGATTTGGACTTAAATGCTAGCATATATAATTTTGTTCCCTTAATTATATTTTTGTTTGTATTGCATTCATGATATGTAGCTTTTTTTTGTTTAACTTTTTTGTTTGCATTCTTTTATTATTGTTAAATGACAATTAATTAAGTTGTCAAGATACCTCAATGCATATATTGTTTGAGGTGATAACCAAGGGATCTTATGCAACATCACTTTATTATTCTAGAATGAAATTTATTGCTTTCTTTTCAAATTTTTAGGATTCATTGCTTCATATACATGTGGAGTCTGTAGAAAATGTGATTTTTAATTTTAATTTTTAGTGGTTGAAACTTGTTTTTGATTGAGTTGTGTGGCTATTTGTGCAGAGGAACAAATTTGATTGATCAAAGTAGTAAATGAGAATTACAATAATCAAGATACTATAGAGGTAGCATTTTTTGTGGTTGGATTAACTTTGTTATATTCTTCTTCTTTCTCTACATTGATGGTATTGTTGGATAGTAATACTGGAATTTAAAATATATACATAGTAAAAATAGAATATATTTACAAATTTTTAATATAAAATAGAACATATAAACTGATAGTTTAGAATGAGTGGAAGGGTGATAAGTTATTTATATGCAGATCAAGGTGCATATTTGATAGGATGTATATCTTGATAAGTTGCACATCTTGATAGGTTTTAGATGACCTTTTATCATTTTATATTTGAGTTGGATATATATGTCAAAGGATATTTCCCAAATGCCATTAAACCTTCAATATTCCTTATTTCCTAGTTAAAATATTAGGGTCTACCAAGTATTGTCTTTCTCATGTGATGATAGAAAGAGTGATGAAAGGTATAGTTGCTGGTTACAGTTACCAAAAAGTAATTAGAAATATAAAAAGATGTTAAAAATGTGTTTAAGACAAATAAAGTAAAAGGAAGAAGACTTGCATTGAAATCAGTTGTTTTGAACCTTCAAGCCTTGGAGATTATTTGTAGAATAATCAATCAATGTTTTTTATTTTAGTTTGAAAGCAAAATATTAGTGTCTACATTTCTCACCAAAAGGTATTGTGACTTCATAATTTAACCTTTTATTTCTATTTTGTCCCTCCTATAAACTTTAATGAGATTTAGTTTGTTATGTGTTCTTTTCATCAATTAACCTCAATACCTCATCATTCTTTGTGGATTGTTTTCTTCTCATCTCTTTTGTGATGTGTATCTAATAATAATAATAATTTTTGTATTATTTGTTATTTTCAAATTAGTAGGCAAATTCATTAATGCACTACAAAATTTTCAAGTATCTAAGAGTAGAAATAAATAAATAGAGTAATATCAAGATATTAACTACAGTCATTTATGAAATGACCATTGTTGCATGAAATTTGTTGGATCAGATATGGGGGGATGTTAGTTGGTGGTGCAAAGATAATATATATAGTTACAACTTACAAACATATTTGTAAAGTAGCAGATAAATTCATAATGGACTGTGAGCTTTTTGAGTATCCAAGACTATAAATAAATAGATAGAATAATATCAAGTTGATGCCTATTTATGAAACGGATATATATATATATATATATATATATATATATAGGCCAAATTTAATGAGGATTTAGTGTTGGAGAAAAAATGGAGAACATTATGAAAATGTTAGAAATTAGTGCATTTGTGACAATGTGTCATTTGCAATTTGTAGCAAGTTTCAAAGGAACTTTGAGGCATCTAAATACATCATAGATAAATATTGCATTTGTCCTTTTATAGATTCAATTGGTTAGTTATGGTGTTTGAACTAGTTTTGGCCACTTAAATGTTAGTCAATAAGCACAATTGAACAAAGGTATAGTTTGTTCTTGTGTTGTCATAAGCAATAGAAAGGTGTTCAAATTTGTAGATTGATCATAAGTATGGCAATAGAAAAAGTATCCCTTTTCCTTACTTGATTTGGAAATGATTAATGTTAAAATGAACTTAATGTCACCTTGATCTAGTGTTGTAATGTGTTTTACTCATTCACATTAGGTCTTGGGCCCCTTTAAGCTAAATAAACTTAAATATTCCTTAATTTAGTGTTGTAAAGTGTATTTATTTACACCTTCACATTAAATTTAGGAGTCTTGTAAATAAAATGGACCTAATCTAGTGTTGTAATGTGTTATACACATTCACATTAGATTTAGGGCCCTTTTAAGCTAAGTAGACCCAATTTGTATCTTAATTTATTATTGTAAAGTATATTTATTTAAACTTTCATATTGAACTTTGGTCCCCCTTGCATTTATGACCTTATATCATCATTAATAGGCCCCTAAGATCCTATATTATGCATCCAGAGGTTTATTTCAACCAAAATCCTAACAAGATCAATAAATAGACTTAATTTCTTAACCCCTGACACTTTATCTCTCTAAAAATGCCATGTGGGACCCATACACTAGTTTGGGTGTATGCGTCCCAATGAGGTGGCACCCATATGCCAGAGGTGGCATATGAGTCCCATTTGGCCCCTTTTTAGGGTTTTGAGCGGGAAATTGAGGTTTCAAAATCAAATTTCTTGTATGTCGACCTTTGGGATCTAATAAATGGAATATTAGATGGATTACCTATATAAACAAGGTCTGAAATCATTATTTCATTGAGCATTCATAATATCAAGTCAAGAACTCAAGAGTTAAGCCTTCCAAGACTTTACAAGATCATCAAGAGATAATTCAAGATCTTTTTTAAGGAATTCAAGGGAAAATTCTTCATCATTTGTTGCATAAATTAAAGATCCATCATCATTTCAAGGATATCAAATATCAAGCATGTTATTGAGCTAGTGTTATGATGTATCATCCAAGATCCAAGGTCAAGCATTGTTCAACACTTATCTCAGGATCTAGATCTACATCCTTCATGGTCATTTCATATTAGATTGCAAATTTATAAGACATCATTCAAGGTATCTTTTTTCATGTTCCATGTTTCATGTTTCATGTCCTTATTTCATTATCTCATCATTTGGTTTAATTACCTAAAAGGGGTTTGACCAAGACAAACCCCTATCCTCTAACAAACGACAAGTCTTTCTCCTCTTTGATGTGTGATTGCAGATCTAGGTGTCTTGGAGCTCGAAGATTATGTTATAAGATTGAAGGAAGTTGTTGGAGTTTTCCCCTCATTTTAAAGGTTTCTATCTTCACAAAAAGCCATCTACATGTCTAAAATCAGGGTTTTAGATCCAAAAATCAATTTGGAGGGAAAGAGAAGAGATTGGATTATAGATCTAAACTTTCAATTCTCAAAAAATAAGAATGGGACTGATACACCAGGAGTGGTGTATGAGTCCCACTATAGGCATATTTCCATATTTTTGCAATTCCAGATACCCTTTTTTCTAGAAACTTGTTCTAGACCAGAAACCTAGATCTGGGACTGATACGCCCAAACTGGTGTATGAGTCCTAGTAGGACAAAATTTTAGGATTTTTTGTGTTTCAGAGCTTCATCTAGTCATATTTATATTTCTAGGTGCATACATTTCCTCTTCCAGCTTTCTATTCTGTTTCACATGCATTTTTAGGTCATTTAGTGAAAGATGCATTGCATTAGGTTAAACATTACATCTTGCATTTCATTTGTCTTTCCAAGTCCTAACTTGGTGGTGAAACCCTCATCAGTTTACAATCAACCCCTAGGAAAGCCCTATAGCAAGATCTCTCTCTCTTTTACATTGAGACCTTTAGGGTCTTCCTTCAATGAAATAAATGGAAAGTGGGTTTTTCTCTATGTTCTAAACCATACGAAATACAATAAATTTTTTGTTGTTTCATTTTGGTGAACTTGCATTTAGAAAATTTCATTTTTTGATTTGGAGTGCATCATCATCCTAGATCTAGCTTGCATTGAATTTTCATTAGGGTTTTTCATTAGTTAATTGGCATTCTAGGGTTTATAAATATTGCATCAGTGAAAGTGCATATAGCTTGCATTTTTACATCTCAAATCATTGAAAATAATAGAAAATCTATATTTTCACTTAGGTTACATCTCATACAAACTAGAAGGCATAAAAATCACTTAAAATTTTATGAAAATTATGCAAGAAACCCTCTTTGGGACTGATACACCCCTCTAGGCGATTTAGGCCCAGTGCAAATTTGAAATTGTAGTTTATAGCATTTAAAACTGTGTTTCTACACTTTTGTTTGCTACCATTGATTATTTGTTTCAGTTTCCTGAGTTTCTATTATATGCATTTCACTAAATCTAGCTTAAAGTGGTTCATTTCATGTATTGCTTAATTCCAAATTTTCATTTACAAAATTTCATTTTTAGATCATTACATAGTGTAATGGGTAAATTACCTTGTTTGAAATTTGAAAATTGCATTTCATTCTAGGTCTTTACATTGCATTTTAAGTTTGCATAGATTACTTTTCACAAATGTTGGCATCTGCCTTTTCCAAGTTTGAAAATTAAAAGTTAGTCAATTGATAAGGATGTTAGTCATTCATTCATAACATTCCCTAGCTATGAGAGTCTCTTAGTGCAAGAGAGTGAAAATGTTGATGCTTTCTTTAAACTTACACCCCCTCCTATCTCTCCTATTTTTGGGGATGATGTGATAGAAGAGACTGCAAGCATAGATAATCATGATGATCATAATTGTTCTTCTCTCGATACCTCTCCTTTTAGTGACGAAGGTATCTTGGTGAAAGAAGATGCAATTGTTGAGAATTGTGAAATTATTTCTTGTCCTTCTCCTCCTCCCTCTTGGGAAGATATTAAAGCACAAGAGCATGAGATCATAGACACACTTCTAAACAACACCTTACCTAATTTCCATTCTCCTTTTTCTTGTGAGAATGATTTAGTGGAAGAGGATGAGATTGCAAATGATGAGGATATGTTGGTGTTAAATGATCAATATTTAAGGTCTATAACAACCCTCTTTATGATCCTTCCCCTACATATCCTATTTTGGAAGGCATTATGGGGCAAAGGAATATAATTATGGAAGATCATGATAGTAACATTTGTTCTTCTCCTAGTATCTCTCCTAGTTGTGAAGAAGATACTTTGATGTTAGAAAATACATCATGAGAATTTTATGTGTCTCTCTTCCCCTAGGAAAAACATTATTGAACAAGAGAATGCCATCATTGATAAATAAGACAATTCAACCATTGATCATTCCCATACTTTCAATGAAGTCATTTTGGAAGAACCAATCCTTGAAATTCAAGAAAATTTGGTTTTTATTTCTCCTAAACACTCTCCTCTTAGGGAAGATATCATAGTGGAATAAAATGACAACATTTCGGCTTCCTTAGATAATGAAGAAAGAATGATACTAGATTGACCTTTATTAGAAATACATCAAATCAATATTGTTGAGGTTATGAATGCACAAGTGTCCATTAGATCCCCCTCGATTAATGGACCTCCTACATACCCTATGGGACATCCTAAGAATCTTCTAATTCTTTACCCGCCCTCCCAATGACCACAAACTCAAAACAAACCTGAACTTACCCTTTACCCACCTGAGACTAATGTTTCACAACAATTGAGTTATAATACTATTGCTCATACATATAACACTAGAAAAAATCCACAACCATGATAAAAACCTTCAACATCCCTCCCATTGCCTAATCCTATCCTACCTAACCCTATCTTATCGGGTCCTCCTTGTAGAAAGGAGTATGATCTTGTCGAACAACTAAAGAATTCTCTTGCTAAGATATCATTGTGGGATCTTATTCAAGCCTCCCCTCATTATCATAACATGATTCAAAGATCCTTTCAACCAGTTCCTATCCCTTCTAATGTGCAACTGAATGACATAGCAGCCCTGATTCAAGGAATAAATGCTGAGAGTGCTTTCCACCAAAGTGAACTCCCTCCTTTGGAAGTGCAAAAAAAAAATGAAGATTTCATAATAATATCTCGATATAAAAGGATAGGGATAAAGAAAACCCTTTTTGACAATGGCTTTTCCCTTAATGTGTGTAGTGTGACCCTTCTGGATAGGATTGACATGGATAAATCAAAAATTCAACCTGACTCTATCTATTAATGTATTTGACAATGTAGGAAAACAATCGCTTGGTGTGATCACTTTACCTATTATATCTAGAAAGGCCACATTAGAAACACCGATCCATGTCATGCCTAATGAATTTTCATACAATCTTCTTTTAGGAAGGCCATGGATTCATGCAATGAATGGAGTTCCTTCTACCCTTCATCGTATAATGAATTATTTCTACAACAACAAAGTGTGCATACTCAAAGCTGACCCTAACCCAAACAATTGTTTGAACATTGAGAAAGACAAGGAAAATCCTTTGAAAAGATTAACACCAACTAAAAAAGTGGAATCCATGCAAGAAAAAAAAAAGATAGATGTCCTAAGCCCTTCACAATGATCTTGCTAGATGATTTGGGCTCCTTAGACTTTGAATCAACATCCATGAGAGAATACAAGATCATAAACAAAGAGTTAGAAAAGGGAAAATAAAAAGTGGTAATGTCAACATAAAATTCAGAAGACCCTCCGAAAGAATCCACCTCAACCACTTTAGAAGAGAAATAAATTTACACAAGAAACTTTGATGAACTTAATTAAGAGCAACCACTGAATCCAAAAGAGATGAAGAATATTTATGTAAAAATTTATGAAATGATGAAACAACTTGGTTATAGTGGAAAAGGATGTGGTGCTAGAGAACAAGGTATCCACGTCCCTAGAAAGCCCCAAATGCAAGAAAATATTAGTGGTCTTGGTTATTGTCCCTCAAAAGACACAAACAAGCCTTCACTTAATATCAACACTATTACAAAAGATTCCTCTAAGCCAACTTTAACATTAGTGCATCCTAAACTGATAAACACTAGTGGTCTTGATTGTTATCCTTTGCAAGAAACAAAATAAACAAAGAAATATTCACTTAATGTCATTATCATCATGCAAAATAGTAATGATTTGGATTCATTAGATTTTACACCTTCCTTTAAATAAGAGTACAAAATCTCATAATCTAAAGAGTCTTGTGTAGGTATGACATCTTGTACTAAGCAAGAGATATCTTTGTCACAAAATAAAGGAACATGTTCTTCTATTGATCAAGAGAGTATCTTGTCGAGACTCCTCCATGATCTTTTGATATCCCTCCCTCCAAGAACACGAAATAAATTTTACTACAAGAGTTCATTGTGCACATATCATAGAGTTCATGGTCATGCTACTAATGAATGTAAGGCTTTGAGTAATAAAATTTGACATATTAGGGACTGTGGTGCTCTTCCTTGTGTTGAAGCACCTAGTTCCTCTAATTGAAACTTATTTTCATCCTATTGAACTCATCCTTGTCCTGCACTAAGTGGGGGAAAGGGGTTAGGTAGCTTTGTCCTCGTATGTCACTTGTTGTTGTCTCTTCTCTCTATTTGATCACCTTTCATGTATATATAAGAGAAATCTTGGGATGTGGATGACATGCCTTAAGTTGGGTCACATGTGATGTAATGAGTTATACATTTTGGGGGAAACCCCTTCCCTTTTTCATGATGTAGCTTATTGGAAACATATGACTTTGCATAGGGATTTCCGAATAAGCTCTCATATCTTATTCTATTTTAAATGAATTTCTCATAGTAATGGTGTTAGAAACTGCTTTAAAGTGGGAGCATACATCGATACTCATATTTCATTGTGCAATTTTTTTTCTTCTTCTGATGTGTCCTTTTATTGGTGGTGCCATTGGGCTCGATTTCCTTAGAGAGTGTGATATCTCTTTGAATTATCCTCTCTTAGAGACATTAGGAATGATGTTCCCTAAGAAGAGACCTTGCACGAATTAAGAAAAATCCCTTTGAATGCACCTTACACTATTTGTTAACAATATTTGTTATATGGCCACCTTGCATAACACACTTTGCATGCTTGTGGAGCCATCTTGTTTGTTCATGAGCTCCAAGCATACAAATTTTTTCTTATGTGATGAAGATTGAAGATCATTATTGTGTGGAACCTTATCAAAGTTATCAAGAGGTATAGCTTTCGTTTGGTTGTATGGGAATCCAATCTGAGGCATGAATTTCCCTTAGCCACTTGCATGTGTGTTGTGAGCGCATACCAGCTACGTATGCATGTGTCTCACTCTCTTGGATTACTCACCTAGTGGACAACCTGAAGTTCTATTGTCTCAAAGTGAGTGTGCATTTTGCACAAACAACTTAGATATGATCCACATTGTGTTGGACAAACGGTCGAGGCTTGGTCCACCTCTTTTTTTTAATTTATTTATTTTTGTTTTTAGCTCTTAGTCATTGGCATTGTATGTTTGCATATCTTGTCTGGCTACTATATATCATACACCTTGTGCATGTCCTTTTGTGCTTATGTCGATTTGACGTAGGATCTTGGACCCTGGGGGCTTGATCGCCTCCTCAATCTTTGTTATCCTAGAGCACCCGCATTGGTACACTTGGACCCCTCTTGAATGTCTACTTCAGTGTGAGTTTCAAACAAATTCATCCTCTCACTAAAGTGGGGGCTAAATGTGGCAACGAAAAAAGTATCCCTTTTCCTTACCTGATTTGGTAATGATTAATGTTAAAATGAACTTAATGTCACCTTGATCTAGTGTTGTAATGTGTTTTACTCATTCACATTAGGTCTTGGGCCCCTTTAAGCTAAATAAAATTAACTCTTCCTTAATTTGGTGTTGTAAAGTGTATTTATTTACACATAAACATTAAATTTAGGAGGCCTATACATCAAATGGACTTAATCTAGTGTTGTAATGTGTTTTACACTTTCACATTGGATTTAGGGCCCTTTTAAGCTAAATAGACCCAATTTTTGTCTTAATTTAATGTTGTAAAGTATATTTATTTACATTTTCACATTGAAATTTGGTCTCCCTTGAATTTATGACCTTTATATCATCATTAATAGGCCTCTAAGACCTTATATTATGCATCTTCTAGATAAGATCAATAAATAGACTTAATTTATTAACTCCCTAACACTTTCTCTCTCTAAAAAGGCCATGTGGGACCCATATGCCACCTTGGGTGTATGGGTGGGACCCATATACCAAAGGTGGCATATGAGTCCCATGTGGCCCCTTTTTAGGGTTTTGAGCAAGAAATCAAGGTTTTAAATTCAAATTTATTGTATGTTAGTATTTGGGATCTAATAAATGAGATATTAGATGGATTTCATATATAAAAAAGGTCTCAAATCATTATTTCATTAAGCATTCATAATATCAAGTCAAGCACTCAAGAGTTAAGCATTCCAAGACTTTACAAGATCATCAAGAGAGCATTCAAGATCATTTTTAAGGCATTCAAGGGAAAATATATAGCACCCCTCTAATTTTCTTATGTTTTTAGAGAGTGCTTTTATTTTGATAGACCATGATACTATATTTTTGTTATTTGATCGCTAACATTGGAGCGATGATGGTTTTTATATTAAGGTGTGATGGTACACTATATTGATGATTATGGTTTATGACATGCTTTTTGGTTAGCATAGTTGATTATGTGAGTTGATATTGATCTAGTCCTCAGAATCATCATCCTCCTAGGCCTCAAAATCTTCATACTCTTGTTCCTCCTCTTCACTCACAAACAACTTTGTTTTCCCTTTTTTCTCCTTTGGCGTCACTTTAGCCGGCCGAGCCGATTGTCTACCTCCACTCCCACCACTTCCTTGGCCATGAAAATACTCTTTCTCCTCCTCATTATTGATCCCTTTCTCTGTTATGTTTATGACATCCCTTATATTTACTTTGCATCTAGGTTTCTTAGCTTTAGGAATTTCAAGCAACAGAGGTGAATGCTTCCTTTTTTCAGGTGTGGCTCTTAACAACTCAGTTTGAAAGGTTCTTTTTTCCTCACTATTTTGCGACATAGGGGTAGGAGGATTGGAGACATTGGCAACCAAGGATTGGATTTCAGCAGTTAAGATCACCCTTCTAGTGACAACAATAGGAGGCAGATGAGGAATAGGGTCCTCAACCAAGATATCAACCACACCAGGGTTTTTTTCTAGGGCCTATCCTTCGTTAACCTCTTCAAAATGACTAGGGTTTTCATTTCTTCCTGCAAGAGGATTTCCATGGGGATTCAACACCAAAGAATATTTGTAGAGGGTAAGCATTAGGCCTTGGTGGAGAGGAGGGCTCACAAATTTCTCTATATTGAGTTGTTGGGAGGAAAACATGTAAAAAGGCAAGTTAATTCTTTCCCCATGTCGAATTTGGTTTAGCAGGGGAAAGTGGTACACATGTACCGACATATACCTACCCTCCAAAGTAAAATATCTCATAGTAAATAAACTAACTAAGGAAAAGGGAGGAGGAAGATCCAGTGTAGCATACCCATTTTGAAACATTTTGAGTCTCTCACCATCATGAAGGAATTTGTTGATATACATCACGTAGTTCGCTCCACTTTTTTTAGCAACTTTGATTCCTTGGTTTTGCAACCCCGTCGCTTCAGCGATTAATCTGGTCATGACTTTGAATTTCATAGCACCAATGGTAACATGGCCATTCCACCAGGAGTTAGTGAATTTAGCCGTTAAGTTCTCATTGTATCCCTTTAGGGATTGGAAGAAAGGAACCATACCAGCCTCAACAAACAATTTCCATAAATCCACATTCTATTGTAGAGCTTGATAGTTCAGCGGCTCCATTCTCTTCCTCGGCCCTCCCATTTTTATCTTCTGCAAATTTTTTAGCTTCTTAACACGCTTCTTCATAGTCTCCCACACCTTCTTCTTATTTCTTTGAATGTAGAACTCACTCTTACACCAGAAGACATCGAGAGCAAATGAATAATTATGAATCAAAAATTTTCTTTTAGAAACCTCCCACAACACATTCCTCAGGGAAAAATAGCGATCATTATTCTTACAAAAATAAATCTTCCCATTAATTTCCTTTCCTTTCGCCACATTAGGAAGGCAAGAATTGCTAACACCAGATCAATCCGCACGCATAGACATGACGCCCCTTAGCAAAATTAAAATCTTCATGTGATATTTCGTAACCTTCATGACAAGAAAATTATTAATATTACTTTCAGCCAAGATCCTTCAATACATATTCGTACCACCAATATCATCATTACACATAAATCCGAAAAGAACCACTTGGTACTCTTTTATTCGGCCAAACAAAGAGATCTTATTTTTGCAACTTCTACTCATATTCAAAATTTTCCTTTAGAATTACACCTCTTAAGGGATCCAGAATATTCCCATAGGTCCATCTGGTCAAACCCCTACAACTCAGCACCACATTGGCCAAACAATCAGCTGCATTATTTCCTTCTCTATATACATGTTGTAGTCTACAATTATCAAAGGAATTTTTAATGACTTGACATTTGTCTATTATGTTTTTTAACTCCCATGGTGGCCTAGCCTCATCATTAATGGCATCCACAATAAGCTTAGAGTCCCCTTCTAATATAAAATTATGGTAGCTCATCTCCTTTAATATATTAAGGCCCCCTAGAGTTGCCATAGCTTCCACTTTATTATTGGAGCAGACTCCCATATTCAACCCATAGCCCACAATACACTCACATTTATGATTCCTTAAGAAACCTCCAATGCCAGCTTGTCTTGGGTTGTCTTTTGAGCACCCATCAAAATTGCATTTGACCTAATCTATCTGCAGGGGGTTCCACACCGTGGATAATCTAGTAAGCATCTTGGACCAATTAAGTTTGGTTAAATCCTTGTTTATTCCCCATTTCTGCTTGATCCTCATTTCCTTGTAATTCAACCAATTTTTGGAGAACCCATACCAGCCAACCTCTATATTTTTCTTGATTTTATTTTTAATGATCACATTGACCTCCTCACTACTTCTCTCCTCATCCTTCAAAATACGATTATTCCTTTCCGTCCACAATACCCAGACCACAAAAGGAGGAAACTGGTTCCAGATAGCCACAATGACATTATGAGAGAAAGGGAAATTAGCCCATATTTATATAAACACATTCAAGGAGCTAGGAAACACCCATTTAGAAGACAACAATGAGAGGAAGTAGGACCACACTTCTTTCATATAATTGTAGTGAAAGAAGAGGTGAATTATAGATTCCTCTTCTTTTTTACACAACATACATCTGTTGACTAGCTAGAACCATCTCCTAACCAAATTATCCTCAATCAGAATTTTTCCATGAGTTGTTGTCCACCGAAAGAAATTTATTTTAGGGATCAGATTATTTTGCCACTTTTTCCCAGAGGTTTTTAGAAACAACATTCTGCATCTTTATCAGTTCTTCATATGCCATTTTGACTGAGAAACATCCAAAGGGGCATCCTTTCCAAATCCATTCATCTTCCCTTCCTCTATCAAACCACTTGGCCTCCCCTATCTCATCATGCAGTCTAGTTAGGATAGGGTCCCAATTAACTTGTCTCTGACCTCTAAGTTTATCCCTTCTTAGCAACAAGTTGAACTCCTTCCATCTAGGTTCCTCCAGTTCCCAATTTCTATAGTCAGAAACCTTTTTGCCACATATTCTATTAAGAATTTGTTTAAGAGGTCTCAAGTCTTCAAAGGAGAATAGAGTAGAGGACTCTACCCAAGGATCCTTCCAAAAATATATGTTATTCTCATTCCTAATTCTCTTCCTCACCCCCAACTTCAACACATTTATCAATTTAACAAGATGATTCCACAGAGTTGAGCCACTCGGCAGATCCAAAGCAGACAAAAAACAACTAGAGTTCATGTATTTGGCTTGGAAATTTTTTACCCAATCTTTAGTACATTCAAGGATATTCCAACCAATTTTAGCCATGAGGGAATTATTTAGCTAGGAGATTCTTCTTAAACCCAAGCCTCCTCTCCTTTTAGGATTACACACTTTTTCCCATCCAACCAGAGACATTCTAATTTTTTCTTCAGTACCTAACCATAAGAATTTTCTTTGTATCTGTTCAATCTTCTCTCCAATAAGAGCAGGGATATTAATGAGGCAGAGGTAGTATATTTGAATATTTTGAAGGGAAGCATTAAGGATTTGAATCTTGCTTGCCAAACTAAGAAGCTTACCTTTCCAGCTAGCAAGTTTATTTTGGGTTCTTTCAATTAATTGATTCTTGTAAGTATTCTCCAGATTCTTAGAGATCAAAGGTAGGCCCAGATAAGAATTAGTAAGTTTAGCTTCCTTATATCCCAAAATTTTAATCACTCTTTCCTTGATTTGTTGGTCAGTATTAAAGAAGTAAATTTTACTTTTCTCATAGTTGATACACTATCCTGAAACATCAGCATAGTCATTTAGCACTTGTTTCCATATACTAGCTTCCCCCACTAAGGCTTCCCCAAACATTAAAGTTTCATCAAAAAATTGTTGGTGGGAGTCAGTCATTAGGGAAGAAGTCTCTTTAACACCTTTGAGAACATTAGAATCCACCTATTTATGTATAGTCCTTCCTAGGGATTTTGCCACAATGATAAAGAGATAGGGGGATAAGGAGTTCCCTTGCCTTAGACCATGAAAACAAGAGAAGAAACCTTGGGGAACACCATTAACAAGAACATAGTACATGGGGGAGGTAACACAAGCTGAGATTAGCTTAAGGAATCTACCATCAATACCAAATTTTTTAAGGACAACAAAGAGGAAAGGCCAGGAGACCCTATCATAAGCCTTAGAAATGTCAATGATTTCATGGGTGGAGATGAAAACATCAAGGATATTTCTATTCTAGACAAAACCCTTCTGATTAGGGACAATCATTTTACAAAGCACAGATTTGAGATGAAGAACCATAATTTTGGAAAATATTTTATAGACCATGTTGTAGAGACTAATGGGTCTATAATATTTCATTGCCGAGGCATCCACATTTTTAGGAATGAGAGCAACAGAAGTGGAATTGGGTTGGTTCAACGGTCTACTCGACCTAAAGAAATCCCTAGCAGCATTGACAAGATTTTTTTTGACAATGTCCCAAAAGGTCTACAAAAAAGTAGGGGGGAAACCATCAGGACCAAGAGCTTTATATGCTCCAAAGGAGAACACAACCTTTTTAACTTCATCCAATGAAACAATATTAGTATTCATTTTTAATTCTATATCAGAAATAGCTTTAGGAATCACATCAATAAAGTTAGCAAATACCTTCTCATCAATGTCAGGGGCCCTATGTTGATTAGAGAAGAAATTAACATCTTCCCTTGCAATATCTCTTTTATTGGTCACCATAGACCCATCCTCCTTCACAAGAGATCTGATTTTTTTTTCTTTTGTGTTTTAACGTAGACTAGTGAAAGAACTTGGTATTCATGTCATCTTCCTTTAGCCATTGAACCCTTGACTTTTGTCTCCAATAGATTTCCTCCTTTTTGTTTATCCTATACCAATGAGATCTGAGATCTCTTTCCTTGGCAAAGAGCTCCTCATCCACCCTTCCTTCCTCCATTAAATCTTGAACCTCCTTTAAAAGCTCTTTCCTAGAGAGATCTTAGTCTCAAAGATATTTCCAAAAGTCACCTTATTCCACCCTTTAACTTTTTTCATTATTCTTCTTAATTTCTCAACCAAGCAATACATAGGAGTGCCAAAAATAGGTTCCTCCCACCAAGACTTAACCAATTCAGAAAATTCCGAATGAAGGCACCACATAGCTTCAAATCTGAATAGGAAAATACCATTATTATGATCCACATTCCTTTTTAGCACCAAGGCATTATTATCCGATCCTGACCTAGGAAGAGCAAAGAGAGAAAGGAATTGAGAGATATCCTAATTAGCAGAGATCGCGAATCTATCGAGTTAAATGATTTCAATTTCTTCTATTAGACCAAGTAAACTTAGTTCCTTAGATGGGGATATCAATGAGGCTAGTTGAATTTAAAAACTCTGTCATCTCCATCATGTTATCAGAGTAGTCATCCTAACCTCCATACTTTTTTGAGGGGAGGAGAGGAAGTTAAAATCTCCTCCTAGCATCCAATGGTCTTCATTCCTTAGAGAAATAGCATTACTTAACTTTTCCCAAAGCAAAACTCTGCCCCTACTCAGATTTGGGGTATAGATATTTATAAGGTTCCATTTCTCCTGGGAAACAATATCTTCTAAGGTGATCATCAGATTATTATTTCAAGCAAAGCACAAAGTTTCTTTGAATTTCAATGGGTTCCAGAGGGTAGCAATACCTCCTGAAGCACCACCAGCCTCACTAACAAAAAAAATCGCAGTAGGCCAAAATTTAACAATGGATTTTTCAAAGGTCTCCTTCTTCATCTTTGTTTCCTGAAGGAGGAGCACGCCCACTTTATTATCCAGAATACAGGATTTCACCAAAAACTGTTTATATGGGCTATTGAGGCCCCTTATCTTCCATGAGATAAAAATCATTAGAAAGGATAAAAAGATACCACCTCCCACCCTAGGAAGCAGATGAGACTACTTATTCTTGGGCTTCGATCCAACGATCGAATCCAAGCTTCTTTGTTTTTTGGCTTCCACATCCCTTGTTGTATCTTTGGATCTAGAGTCCTTTTGTGATGGCCTTCCCACCTTATTTCCTCCTCTCACATCTAGTTTCTTTTCCTTTGTAGGTTTAGATAAATCTTGGGACCATCCCTCCTCCTCCTCTTTATTGCTCAATCCACTAGGGAATCCAAGAATATTCACTCAGGTTTCTGGCACCCAATTGATCCAAGAATTGAATATCCTCCATAGATAGATTTTTATCAGCTAGAACATTCTCACCTTATTCAAGTTCATCCTCCACTCCATGAGTTTGGGTCTTAACACCAATTTCTAGCACCATATCCTCCTTCCGGAGATCCACAACAAAGGAAATCACCTTAATAGCATCACTCCCTCCCTCCAAGGTCAAATTAGTCGATGAGGGAAAGCATGGGGTAGGGAAAGTAGAAGCAAGGGCATCCAAAGCTAAGTTAAGGCTACTCGAAACATTCACTTCAACAATAGGATCGAAAAAAAACTTAGTAGGCAGGTTGGGGATGTCCTTAATGAGAGGAATCGACACTTCATGTACAGGGGCAGTGGACGGTTGCACAGAAGAAGATGTAACCATTCCTCGAGGAGCCTTCACAGTAAGTTTATCCTTAGCCTTTTGGCCAACGTCTAGCTTAACCCCACAAGTATCACTGACATGACCAAATTTCTTACACAACTTACAAAAGAGTCAAGAATTTTCATATTCTAAGGGTTGGGTCCAGTTACTAAACTTTGACTTAAGCAGGATAGAGGATGGGAGAACTGTATTCATAGCCACATTAAAATAGATGTGGGCATACAGCAGACAAGATCTCTCTAGAGTGATCTTATCAATGGCCAATAAACTCCTAAAGGAGTTGGAAATACCTTGTAGTATACCTTTCTTCCAAAATTCTAGAGGAATCCTAGGAAGATGAACCTAGGTTGGCACGAAGGCTCCCAAATAGGCCAACAGGTCAAAACCTGGCTTCCACTTGCAGAGTGATAGAATTTTTTTAAAACCCAAGTCAAAAGCCCAGGGCCCCCCCATTAGAACCTTCAACATATCATCATACACCATAAAGGAGAAGAGAAAGATACCTCTTGGCATCGCATTGATAGTGATGTTTTCTTTGAGATTCCAAGTGGAAGCAACCCACTAACGAACCGGTTCAATATTTGGCTTGTACGCCAAAAACTTTCCAACCAAGGCCATTTTGAGGTTGTCCATTGCCTTCAACATCAGAGTCTCTGGGACATCAAATTCCTAGCCAGTAATCGAGAAGGAAGCAGAGTCCAAAGGCCTTTTACTCGAAGTTGGCAAGACAAACCCCACCAATTTTTCCACGTAGGAAGTAGGGGATTCCTTAGAGGAAAAGGAGTTGAGCCCCAAGGTCGGAGAAAAGGGTGACTTCCTAGAGATTCCCTTTGTCTTTTCCCCAGGGGAAAGGACTAAAGTACAAGGAGGACATGCCAGACTAGGAACCGGCAGATTGGCCGTTGCCAGGTATGTGCAGGATCATGATGGGCCAAAAAGTGGTGATATGTAAGCCATATGATGGCCCATGTGGTTGACGACTTTTTTTTTACCCAAAATTGATGAAACGAAAAGGGTTTTTAGAGGAGATTCTCAGATTTCCAACAATATAAATTATGCTTTACTTTGAATTTAATAAATAAATATTATTCATTTTCTATTAGAATTACGAATAAAGTCCTAATTGATAGGCTGATTGAAAAACATCTATAACTTTCAAACGGTGTCACATTTTTTTAATCTTAAACATGCGTCACATTCTATTTGTTGCATTCTATAGGATTAAAAAAAAATTGAATTTCATGAATTTTTGACCAAGTTAAGGTGGTTAGACAGACGAGATTTTATATTTTTTAAAAGTTGTAATAAAAAAATTCATAATTAATTATTTACTTGGAAAAAAATTATAAAAAAATATGCATCACATCAGGACATGAGTCCTCTACTTATAACTAAAATATTATAAAAAAATATTATCATTTTATTGTGGTTAGGGTGGTCAGACAGACACCTACTTCTTATTTTTACCCTAAAATTTAAATACTATTGCATTGAAATTTCAAATTTTCACCAAATAGATTTTTTTTTTTTAATAAAGGTCTAGTAGTTTAGAAACTACATTCAATTTTCTACAGATTCTATTTTTACATTTTTTGGAAATAATATAGATAAATAATTCAAATATTTACGTCAAGTTGTCTAACTCTGATTTTTTGTCTTTTTATTGCCACTTAAGGGCCTATTTTTCCCATGATGATCCTACACATACCTTGCCACCATAGGAACAACATCCTTGGAATGGGGAGCCTTACCTAGCCCCCTCCCGAATGACCCATCCGGCAATCAAATCACAAATAGAGTCCAGAAATTCAAAAAAATAGCTAGAGCGAGAACCAGAGAGCATAGCAGAGCCGTGGATAGTGATGCAAGTGCCTCCTTATGTTTGTTGGTTGTCTCATCATCATATCGTTAAGAGAATAAAATTATTTGTGATTTCTAGCACATACCCTTGTTTTTTTTTTCTTGATATTTAATTCATGCATTGAATACATTGTCACCTTGGTCTTATATACCCTAGTGCTTAACATTGATTATTTTATTTAAAAAAATATTTATCTCCACATGTCACTAAAAAGAATTAGAAAATGATCAATCTCACATACATCATCATAATAAATATATTATTCTCATGTAATTCATTATCATGTTTCTTACATCCATCTATTTATGTTTTTCTTCTTTTTTGACTTTTTTCAACATCTATTATTTTCAAAACTCACTCATGTGGTTTTTGCACAATTAACATCTCAAGGGAGCTTTATCCCAGTACCTAATTTTCCATTACTTCCTCCACTCAATTGGGTCATTTCATCATCTTCTTCATCTATTGGGTATGTGCAAGATCATGATGGGCCAAAAAGTGGCGATATCTAAGTGATATGATGGCCCATGTGGCTGACGACTTTTTTTTTACCCAAAATTAATGAAACGAAAAGGGTTTTTAAAGGAGATTCTTAGTTTTACACCAATATAAATTATGCTTTACTTCAAATTTAATAAATAATTATTATTCATCTTCTATTTGAATTATGACTAAAGTCCTAATTGATAGGTTGATTGAAAAAAATCTATAGCTTTCAAACGGTATCACATTTTTTGAATCCAAAACATGTGTCACATTCTATGCTTCACATACTATAAGATTAAAAAAAAAAATTTAAAATTTCATGAAGTTTTGACCAAGTTAAGGTGGTTAGACATACGATTTTTTATATTTTTAAAAAGTTGTAATAAAAAATTCATAATTAATTATTTACTTCGAAACAAATTACAAAAAAATATGCATCACATTGGGACATGAGTCCCCTACTTATATCTAAAATATTATAAAAAAATATTATCATTTTATTGTGGTTAGGGTGGTCAGACAGACACCTACTCCTTATTGTTTCCCTGAAATTTAAGTACTACTACATTGAAATTTCAAATTTTCACCAAATAGATTTTTTTTATTTTAAATTAAACCTAGTAGTTTAAAAACTACATTCAATTTTCTGCAGATTCTATTCTTACATATTTTTGAAATAATATAGATAACTTATTCAAATTTTTAAGTCAAGTTGCCTAATTCTGATTTTCTGAATTTTATTGCCACTCAAAGGCCTATTTTTTCCATGATGATCTTGCACATACCCTATTATAATTAGTTCTTCTTAGTTACCTTTTTTTTCTTTGCAATAATTTGTTACTTTAAACATTGTCTAAATGAGGAGAAAAATGTAGACACCAAAATAAATCTTCTTTTATCATTATTATCATCCATAATCATTATGTCATTATTCTTAATTAATATTCACATAATTCTTATAAATTATCATTATTAATATCCATTATTATTATATAATTGTTCTTTATTAGTATCCACTATCATCTTATTATCGACCATTAATATTTTATTATCATTTAATTAAATAATTTATTATTATTTAATTAATATGAGCTAATTATTGTTCATCAAATAAATAAATCCATCACCATATCAATAATATTTAATTGAAATTCCACATCATATTTTGACATTTTTCATTAATTTAATAAATAAAGTCCATAATTTTCACCTCATAAGTTAACTTCTAAATCAATTCAATTAAATCCTTAATCAATTTAGTCCACTAACCAATCAAATCACTTAAATCCTTCATTCACTCACTCAACTCACTCATCTATTCTCCACACAATCAGTTAACTATTCCATTCAAATAGTTAATTCCTTTTGACTCACTCTTCAAATTCAATTGAGTAGTAATTATTATTTTAATTAATAATTAAATAAGTTATTTAAATCCCCCATGATTGCTAGCTCTAGATTCATTAAATGCACAATCAGTGGACTTAACTCCCAATTCAAGATCCAATATGGAACTTTCATTCATTGTCCCCCAAAATATTAATTGATGATCTTATTTGTCATTTATATAATTATTCGTTAATATATTATTATGTTGTCAATTTAATCATCTAACAAATATTGTTATTATGTTGAAAATATTATACCATCCACATATACCAACAGCATCATGAGCATGTATAATATTTAATTCTTAATCATAGGTTTATATGAATTATAATAGAGTGTGTTAAACTTCATTTTTAATTCATTAGTTTATTTATATTTCATGCATACATAAATCATTAGTCTTATGCAAGTAGTGTCATTTTGAATAATACCAAGTAGATAGAAGCAAGCCCTTCTCTTGTAATAAAATGAAATGTTAATAGTTTTTAGTATGTTAAATTATGATCCATTAGTCTCTCAATATATATGTATTAGAAGAAGTGTTATTTGTCTAGGGTATACATGATTTACATGAAATATAAATTTTTAATATCAAAGAAAATAATAGGAAACCAATGGTTATGAAAGTAGATTCAACTTATTCTTTTGGAAAGAATGTGCATCTTTACTGCAAATGTCACATTTTATCTTTCCTTTTTTTTTCATTCTTAGAATTCATGCATCATATATTACATGTACACTTGAATAAAATAGATACATAAGGATCCCACATTTAAAAACTCATGTTTTCAAAATGGCAAGAAGATTTGATACATGGTTATGTGTAGGATCACGATGGGCCAAAAAGTGGTGATATGTCAGCCATATGGTGGTCCATGTGGCTGCTGACTTTTTTTTTACCCAAAATTGATGAAACGAAAAGGGTTTTTAGAGGATACTCTTAGATTTCCACCAATATAAATTATTCTTTACTTTGAATTTAATAGATAATTATTATTCATTTTCTATTAGAATTACGAATAAAGTCTTAATTGATAGGTAGATTGGAAAACATCTATAACTTTCAAATGGTATCACATTTTTTGAATCTAAAACATGTGTCACATTCTATGATTTGCATACTATAGTATTAAAAAATAAAAAAATGAATTTCATGAAGTTTTGACCAAGTTAAGGTGGTTAGATAGACGAGCTTTTATATTTTTAAAAATTTGTAATAAAAAAATCATAATTAATTATTTACTTGGAAAAAAATTATAAAAAAATATGCATCACATTGGGACATGATTCCTCTACTTATATCTAAAATCTTATAAAAAAATATTATCATTTGATTGTGGTTAGGGTGGTCAGACAGATACATACTTCTTATTCTTCTTATTTTTACCCTGAAATTTAAATTTTCACCAAATAGATTATATTTTAAATTTTTTTTGAAATAATATAGATAAATTATTCAAATTTTTACGTCAAGTTGTCTAACTCTGATTTTTTGTCTTTTTATTGCCACTTAAGGGCATGTTTTTAAAATGATGATCCTGCACATACCCACATTTGATCTTGATATTACTTGGAAAGAGTCAACATCTTTTCTAAATCCCTTATCTCTAATTGTAATATGTTCAACTAAGTTGATCTCATAATAGTCAAGCTCTCTCTATTGTAATCAAGATTGCTCATCCTAATAGTAGAGTTTAAAATTCATTTGCAAAGTAATGAAATTATGAAATACCATAGCTATCCATTGTTTTAACATTCATATTCTACATGTGGATGCCTTTTCTTTAAAAAATAAAATTAACTAGAGTGTTAGAAAATATAGGAAAGATTTAACCAAAATTCTAGTTAACCACGGGTTAGATTTTTTGAGTATGTGAATTGAGATTCCAATTATTCAATTTCTATTGTCTATCACTCACCATCCATGTGTTATTTTCAATCATCTTACATCCTCAATAGGAATTTATATGTTAGTTTGATTAGTATTTTATTGATTTATGCAATGCATTCCTTTGAAACTGACATAAGATTGGGTTGCAAAAATTATAATACATTGTAACTTGAATTATTTATAATTTATTTGAGACATTTTATTAATGGTAGTGTGTAGGTAATCGGTAACACTTTCATGTGGAGGAAGGGTGTATGTGTATTAATGAAAGATATGCTCAAGTTAAAATAATAGATAGGACCTATGGTGGGTGGATTCCAAGTCATGGATTGTAGGGTTAATGCTTGACAACCAATTTAACACTAAACCAATCATAACTGATTGGGTGCAAATGATATTTTTTTCACTATGATCACAAGTAATAAATATTAAAAACATATCATAATAATTGTAGATAAGGGGGTAGGGGCCCTAGTTTGATTGGCTAAAGAATTCCATTGCATGAAAGGGGTCACAAGGTCTAGTAACCCTCATCCTCATGGTACCTGAGGGCATATAACAATAGCGTAACCGATCATGTGTAAAAAGTTTACCAGGTGCACTACGATTTATAGGGGGGCTACACGATTCATGTAGTTTATAAAAACTATATATAAGATAGGAATAAGGTCAATTGTAAGAGAATATGTGTATGTATGAATAGGGATAGGGAAGGAGTTGAATTTAGTACAAAATTGCAACACATCTTGGTATTTAATTGTATCAAGAGAATATCTCAAAATGGACCCAAAATTAAATAAAAATTGACATGGGTATGCAAATTTTACCATTTTCCCCTTCTTTAAGTTGCATATGAATCTAAAATGTACATGTATTACAAAGTAATTGAGCTCTCATAAAAATGAATGAAAGTAATATTATCATACAAAGAATAAAAAGGTCCATGTAAAAGTAATTGATCATATTGTATGTCATCATGTGTGTTCATCCTTGACATGCTCTATAAAAATCTATAAAATAGCTTGAATGTTTTACAATGAGTAGCATCTCTCACAAATGGAATAATCATAAATCACAAAATTTCTTGATTATCTAGAAAAATGAGAAAGTGAGAGTAAGGTTAGGAAATTATGTATATATAAAATAGTGGTAATGGTAACTCTCTATTTAATGGTCATCATATGATGGCATGGAATATCATGCACTTCCATATCATGTGATTACAATCTAGAAGAATAGTAGGATGAATCTTTGTTTATTTTATACTTGATCTAGGAATAACCAAGATTGATTTGATCATCGTGCAATTACACTTCAATGTATAATGGCTACACCAAGTTTGTTTCCTCTCACATTCCTTTTGAATTCCTTTCTTTTTGTGCTAGCTCTAAATATACAGTCTTCTTTGAAAATATGAAAATGAGAATCTAATTAATCTCCATCACCTTTTTCAAATTCAATCCAACAATCTCACTTTTTTCAAGTCTTTCTTTATAGATGAAAATAAGAATTATAGCTATAGTGAAATTTCAAAACAAATGTTTACACATAAATTTTGAACATTTAATCCTTTAAAATTAAGTAAAGCATAAGACTTATAATTTAAGAAAGAAAAATAATAATTAACATGTCTTGAAAGTAATGAACTCTACGTATATTAACAAAGATGAGATTTGATGATAAGTGTATAACACTCAACTAACCAACCTACACACTCAAAAATTGTCTCCATGCACTACCAATTATTGGATGCCTTGTATTCTCCCAATGCAAACCTTATCAATTGGTAAATATTTTATCCATCCATATGTATATGGCTGGATCACAAATTTCATGTTGGGAAGTGGTATTTGCATTTCTCATATAAAAGTTCTCCTCATGGTCTTACCAAGTTTTTTGTGAATGCATTGAAATTTAAGCTCAACTTAGGGCAATTTTTCATATCCTTGTTTGTGGCAGCCAAATCATTAGCAGTATGTTGCATGAAAATGGGAAAGATGAACCTACACTACTATTTGAATGGTTAGGGCCCTATTTGCTAAGGGTGTGCATGCTAGTTGTTTGCAGTTTGCATAATCCTTGGCTTCATCCTTCGTCAAAGGAATATCATCAAAAAATACACATCACATGGTGCTCTTTGGTTTCTTGATATTTAGTGGCCAAACCAAGAGTGAGAACTTTGAGTTGAAGTTCCAAAATGTAGACTGTTCAATCCCCATCCTTCACACTACCCACTATTAGATCGACTTTTAGTTACGCAGGCTTTAGTTTCTAAAGCTCCATTACCTTTGAGTGTAAGTTTGATGTCCAAATCCTTTCATAGTTGACATTCGAGGCCTGTGAGCTTGTAAATTTGGCCACACACTATGCAAATGCTATTTATTCCATATTCCTACATTTTTGTTTATCGAATTTTTGTTATCTATATTCTTCATTTCTTTCTTTAGTTTAAATCCATCAAAGGCAACAATTTAATATTATTTCTAGGTAAGATGTTTTTTAAAATTCATTTTTTACTGATTTTTACAATCTTTTTTTCATAAAAAAGAATTTCATTTAATTTAATTGTATTTTTGGATATGAGATTTAAAAAGATACATGATGAAATGGAGGGACATATGCTTGTGTATTTAAGAAAAAAAATACAAAATATTTAAATAAATTGAAAGTGTCAAAATGCCGGGGCGGGGGTCCTAGCTCGATTGGCTAAAGCATCCTGTTGCAGGCAAGAGGTCACGAGGTCTAGTCTTCCCCCGAACCCGTGGTACTGGAGGGCGTGTCGCGCCAGCGCCACCGGTCACATGAAAAAATTTTACCAGGCGCACTACAGTTTATAGGGGGACGGATACCCGACCGATTCCCGCAGTCTAAAAAAAAAAAAAGAAAGTGTCAAAATGCTAGATCTTATGATGTAGAAAGAGCTTCACAATGATCACAACCAATGTCAAACACCTACAACTTGCTTCTACACTATTAATCATTTACTTTTCTACACACAACAAATATGAAATGAATTACAATGGAGAACAATGATTATCCAACTCTCCAACAACCTTTACAAGAAACGTATGCCTTCCCTATAACCTCCTATCATTAAAAATGGAAGAGCAATAGTTAGAAAGTAAATTGAAATGTTAAAATCCTCCATAAAATGTCTATAGTGTGGAAATTTTGACACTTATACTTGAAGGCAATTTCAAAATCATTACATTCAAAGTGAATATATCATGGTTGATAATTTCTGAACTACCTACAGAAGTTGAAAGTTTTATTAAACTAAATGTCTTGCTTAATTCGGATATGTACACTTTGATTTCAAAAGCACCTATGCAGTGCATCGAATCATCTCAACATGACTCCCATTCAAATAATTCATTTTGCATCTTATCATACTTTCAAAAACCTTTTAAAAATTATATTTAAACTAAACTTCAAACAACTTAAAATGACAACATTTTGACCCAAGTTTTCACATCAAAAGTCTAGGCCCTTATCATTCAAACATTTTACATATCAAGACAAATTATAGTATTCATCATAGCTTTTAATCCATTGTGACCTCGTGATGTTCACAGTCCTCATTGTTTGCATTGAAACCACTCCTTATTGCTTGGTCTCCCCATAAAGCTATTGTTGGAAAATGACAGCCACAAATGTTGCTGAAAATCTATTTCATATTAGCAACATAATAAACTCAAAATAATAATATTTTTTAAGTTTATACAAAGATTTTTACAATGAGTTGTGCAAATGCTTATAAAACATTACAGTCCTCTAATTTTCCAAAACTATCCTAAAATACCTATAAAAAGCAAACTATTTTAACAATAATCTAAAATAATAAACATCAAAATCACTAAAATACTTTTATTACAATATGTAAACCTTAATATTCCAACAGATATTGATTCAGAGGGACTCTACATGATGGATGTGGGAGACTGCAAAGCAGACCAAAACAAAAGTCAAGAGTTCAACCATATAATCTCACACCCTGTAGTCCACCACCTTTTTTTCCGTCAAACAGTAGCATGAATGATTAAGCGAAGAGCAAACACCGAGCTACATCCATCACAGAATAGAAGGACCAGTGCTGGTACAGAATAAAAAATCAGGCTTGCTGGTCCAAATTCATCTTTGTCTCATAATACATACTGTACAAACCATTTCGACTTAAACAACACACTCTAAACTTTGACTTGTTCTGTTTGCTCATCTGAAACCACACTAATAAATAAACCTTGCTAAAAAAGCCAATATGATTTCAGATAACAAATCAAAACATAGAATATACTGTTCAAATCCAACCATACAAACCCTCGAAAAGCTCGCTAGAAACTGCACAAAACGACATATACTGCAAATTGGAATTGTATTCCAGATCATTTACTGGCGTCTGATGCACACTGTGGCTTCTTTCCTCTACTTGATGCTCACGCTGGTGGTCAGATTTCCCACCAAGAGCTGAATAAAAACCTCCAGACCATGGGCTTTTCACCATATAACAAAATCAAAGAAGCAGAAATTAAAGATCCTAAGGAAGCTTGCCCATGTGAGATAAATGTAAAAGATTATAAGCATGGAAACCATATGAAGGATGGATTCAAGAAGCCTACAAGTCTTCAACCAGCTATAAAAACTCAGAACTTATAAAGATATATACTTTACTTTTGGATTTAAATCAGAAATACCAATCTACACACAAACTGTAAAATCTCAAGGCTCATGAATTTTAGCTGTTTCATCAAGTCCATCATGAATTTTAGCTGTTTCATCAAGTCCATGAATCATTTGTTCCAGTTTGGAGGTTATGAGCCCAACAAGTTCCTCCTCTGCACAAGACTTGCAGGCATCCACCTCAAATCTCCATTCTATAACCCCACTTCCACTTCCATCATCACCATTCTTTACATTAAAAGATGCTCTGTATCCCTCTATCCCAAAGTTAGAATCAATTACTTGATAAGTGTATGAATAATTGAGAGGATCTATTGCTACTAATTTCTCTTTTGCCCATAACTCTGGACCCCTGCACAATCTAACACACCCAACTGCATTTACTTCTCCCTCAATATGTTCACATGCAATAAGATGAGCTGCATATTTTTGCATATTTATAAAGTCTGCACTCAGTTTCCAAATGCTGGGAGGAGAAGATTTTGCCGGTTTTTTGACACAACCATGCCACTTCTTTTGGTGCTCCATGGATTCTGCTTAACCTCACCAGTAAGGAAGCTTTATTGGATAAAATTATAGGTCTGCATCTCATTGATTTTTGAATTTTTATATATTAGATTTTTTATATAAAATATCTTGTATTCATCATTCTAAAAATATCTGCATATTAGAATAAATTAAAATTTTCATGATAATAATAATTTCAAAATGGGTGGGTGGAGTACCTTTCACAATATTTGGATATTAAAGTAAAAAAAATCTAAGACAAGACAAGACAAATAATATAGACATGAGGTACAATTTATTTAAATTAAAATGATGGCTAAATTTTGTTGTATTCCAATGCTCTTTTCTATAGTGATGATGCAAAAAATTTGACACAATCTAATCTAGAAAACTCTTGCAACAATGATTATAATTAGTCATTAGTAGGTATATTTGCCAATATAATGTCTATAGACTAGAATTAAAATAAAACTATATGATAATAATAATTTCAAAATAAGTGGGTGGGGTACCATTCACAATATTCTGCAATAAAGAGCCAAAATTCTAAGAAGAAATAAATGCTATATAGAAACGAGATAGAGTTTGATGTAGATTAAAATAATGGTCAAATTTTGTCATATTATACCATTATAATTGGTTATTAGTAATTTTATTTGTCAAGTAATTATATATTATAATATTTTTGTTATTTAAAGTAAATTATTATTCTATAAAGATTACATGTAAAAAATTTAATTAAAGATATTTTTAAAATAAAATATTGATAACTTTATTGCTTGATTTTTTTTTCAGTATAACTTTCACAAATTATTCAAAATAATAATATGTTTTTGAAATATTATATGGGACTTATGTGAAGCTCTAAATTTTGTGGTGGAATCTACCTTATTTTAGAATAAATACATATAAGATTAAAGATGAATATATAAATTATATAAAAAAATTGTTGTCTACAAAAAAAATCTCATCTTTTAAGTGATATAGTCTCCCTAAAATAGATTTCATAATTAAAATAAGTAAAAACAACAATACAACCATAATATTTGGGCTTTCTCTAAATGTAGTATTATAATGTCTTTTTAAAATTAATAAGTTTGACTAAAAAATTAAATAGTTGAGTTTTAATTAAAACATCATTAAATTTTAATAATTCTTACTTATTAGTACTTACTTTAAGTAGATATTATTGCTTTTAGATTTATTTATTCAATTAGTTGTTAGTATGTGTACCTGACAATCAATCATATCTAATATAATTTTTTATATAAGGTAGTTTTTGTAAATTTTTGCAAAGTTTATATGCAAACTTTTTAACTAAAAATATTTCTAAAATAAATTTTTGACAATCTTATTGACTTAAGAACTACACTTATTATAATATTGGTTTCGTTGACAATAATTAACAACAATCTTAAAGATCAATAACTTAAGAAAGTGTTATTTAAGTTTTTCAAGATCTCTAAAAAGAAATTAATAGCTACAAGAAAATTGCCTTAAATGATATTGCAAAATTGCTAAAAAAATGTTGGTAAAAGTAGACATAAACTCAATTTCTATGACCTTTGTGATTGCCAATATAAATGTGCATACAATAATTGGAGTCACAAAAAAGACACGTGAAAGGCTTGAGAGAACACTTTGGAATAGGTTATGGACATTCTCACATTTTTCTAAGGATGTGTGTGTTAATTATTAGTTCTTGTTATGGAACTATAGGGCAGGGGGCAGATTTTAACTAGCAATTAAAATTAAATGTTTTAATTTTAGCCAATCAGATGAATCGACAACCTTGATTTTGCTTCTATTTAGCTCTTCTTTAATTTTTGGATTTATGAAGATATTTTTTTATGAAAAAAAAAAAAAAAATGAGTTTAATGTGTTAGATTGTCATTGGTATGTTTCTCCTTTAACAGATTTTCAGAATAAAGAATGGCAATTACAAGCTACAATAAGACAAATTGTACTGACTTTTCTTTTCTCGAAAAGACCATTAAGACAATTACCTACCAAAATAAATAACCTACAAATTTGTTTTGGATTTCTACAATAGGAGGTCATACACCAAATGGATTTGTTAGAAATGTTTTAAAGAAACTTTCAAGCAAATGCCATTAGGGGAGAAGCTAAACTCTGGACAAAAAGCACCTATGTATGTAATATTATATCATAACACCCATCCCCCATCCCACGTGCTAGACAAAATGCCTCGACAAGAAGACTTGACGGACGAAAAAAATGCCTCAATGAAAAGACTTGATGGATGGACATTTAGGCTTGTGTCATCACCTATCCCATCGTTGGGAAAATGTGGAGCATCGACAAGTTCAAAATCATATTTTGGAATGGACAAAAAGCCCAAAACATGGAAATTTCAAATCATAATTTGGAAATTAAAAAAAAATCCCAAAGCGTTGTCATTTTGGCTACCATTTATGACATTCATGTTTTACAGATTTCTGGAGAGCGCAGAAAGGAGTTGCAGGAATTTAGAGGCTGAAACAGAGCAACCACTCTCCATACCAAAACACATTTGATAGGTGCAGACAACTAGCTAGCTAGAAGGTATGTATATTTGCTAGAAATATATGTCATTTTGCCATTTTTCTTAGGAACCGTGAAGAAATGAATGGATATTCGTTGTGAACATGGGTTTTCATTGATGGGAAAACAAAGGGTTTTTCTTGGGAAAAGGGGTTTTCATTTGAAATGAAAAGCTATTTATGTGTTTTTGTGTTGAGGGTTTTAAAATTTTGGTTTCCTTCGTCTGCTGGTTTTGAATTTTTTCCATTTGAATGTTCTCACAATACAAAATTTTAAGAGGAAGCTGAATGAAATAACTGACAATCCATTATGGAAATATGAGTAAAATAACTGAATAATGTTTAGAGAAAATAGAAACCATGCAAAATATATAATGAGGTTGGAAAACACAATGCGGGTTCTGTAATGAAATGATATATTTTGAAAACCACATAAAGCCCATAACCTCGCCATTTTTTACATTCTCATTATGAAGGTTGTAGGGTTTGGAGGGGTTCGGATTCCAAAGCAAAGCATCCATTCTCTCCTACCATAGTGCATGTGATAGGCATGGACAACTAGCTAGTAGGTATGTATATTTGCCAAAAATATATGACATTTTGTCATTTTTCCTAGGGACTGTGAAGAATCGAAGGGTTATTTCATTGCGAAGATGGGTTTTCATTTATGGGAAAATAAGGGTTTTCATTACCCTCAGTGTGTAGAGGGTTCTACAACATTATGTGGGTTGGAGGTTCCATAAGTTATGTACTCACATCCCACTGTTTTTTCCAACCTACAATCATACTGTGCATGTATATTTGGATCATATTAAGAAATTGAAATGCAATTTTTACCCTGTGTAAGACTTGTTATAAATTTTGAAGTTGTCTTTCATTACATTCGTACTGTCTAAATGATAAAATATTTTCAAGACATTCATATTGTTTTGTGAAATTCCAGGTTGGAAACCATTGGGTGTTATAAAACCTACAACTCACATAATGTTACATACATAGGTGCTTTTTGTCCAACTTCTGAGCACCTTTGGATTCTTGCAAATGTTCATTTTCTAATCTCTTAATAGCTCTCAATAGCATTAATTGATCTCCTTTTCTTTTGATGATAAAATTTTCTTCTTATCTCTTAGTTCCTCTTCTAAGTGGTTAATTATAGTCTTGTGTTGTGTTGATTTAGTTTCAACACTTCCAACTAGTGCTTATTTATCTGCAAGTTTACCATCCATGCATTTTTCCTAATCCCCATTGCTCTTACCTATTATCACCTCCCTAGTATTCACATAGTACTTTCATGTACTACCTTCTTTTGATCCATTTCCAATTACATGTGTTTTGTGTAATTCCTATGTTCAAGAATCAATAAATTTACTTGTTCAACTCCACCCATAGCATGACCTCTCACTTTATTTTCTTGCAAAAATTATTGTGCAATACAAAACCTCTTTAGTTTGTGCACTTGTGCATTACCATTTTCCCATTGCATATACTGCACATGGACCAATTTCCTTGACTTCTCAAGAGCATGAAGGATCTCTTCAATCAATACATTATCCATCTCAGTCACTCTTTTCTACTTCTTTTCAAGTGTTCTCATAGAAGATTCATTTTTCATTCCATGCACTCTAGTACCTGTTGCCTTTGATCCTGCATTGGCATTTTCCCATTGATAGAACAAAAAAAATGCTCGCATTATTTGCAGTGTTGGAAAACAAACTATCCCATGTCAATTATTCCCTCATGGAATTTTTTTGTTTTGTAGGCTCCGAACATGCAATGAAGTCCATCTTTGAATTTTAGAACAACTCTTTGGTGATGTAAATATGAAATTTCCCTGTTTTCATTTGATTGGAAGAAATAAAATGCTCACATTATTTGCAGTGTTGGGAAACACATTGTCCCATGTCAGTTAGTTCATTATGAAAAGTTTTGATTAGTTACGCTCCAAGAATGTAATGAAGACCACTTTCAAATTTTTGAACAATTCTTTGGTATAGTCGAAATTGAATTTCACTTTCTTCATCCGATTCTAGAATAAAAATAATTCTCACATTATTTGTAATTTTGGAAAACATGTTGTCTCCTCTTAGTTATTTCCTCATGAATTTCTTTTTTTTCGTTATGACCAAGAATGTAATGAAATCCACTTTCATTTTTTTGAATTCTTTGGTACAATCAAAATGGCATCTCACTTTCCTCATCAAATTGGACCAAAAAAATGCTCATGTTGTTTGGAGTGTTGGAAAACACACTACATGTCCTCTCTGTTATTACCTCATGAATTTTTTTTGTTTTGTATGCTCCAAAATGTAATGAAGTTCACCTTCATATTCTAGAACATCTCTTTGGTGACATAAAATGGCATTTTCCTTTTTTCATTTGATTGGAACAAATAAAATTCTTGCATTATTTTGAGTGTTGGAAAACACAATATCCCATGGGGTAAGTGCACCAATCTGTGACACAATTTTGGCTCTTAAGATGCCACTTTTTTTTCTTCTGAAATCAGCAAAATCTGATTTTGCATGAGAAAATGAAGATAGTTATGCTCAAGTTTTCGAGATGTGGCAAGAACAAAAGTTGAATTTCTCTGAGTCTAGTTTCTAAGCTACTATTTTTTTTGAAATTAATGAAGATTAAGGGTCTCAACAAGGGGGGGCCCAAAACAGGTCTTTTTTTTATAAAAAAAAAATAGCATAGCGCCTGGGGTCTCCCCCCTGAGGTCTCCCTCCTTTTTGATTGATTTTTGTTTAGAATTTAAAAAATCCCAATGGTGAGAAATTAGCTAGCACCATGTAGTTTATCCTCGTTCTTTCAGATAATTTTTTTAATGAATATATAATATTTTATGAATTTTCAAAGTGGACACATTTTGAAAAGCTAAAATTTGAGCGTGCTCCCCCTTAAACTTTTTGCAAACTAATCAAAAATTGATTCTTTATTTTTCATCATGTGTAGAATGGAGTCTAGTTTCAAAAAATGTAATTTGTTTCATGTTTCGATGAACGGGTAAAAATCTATCCTAAAACTAGCACATGTTGGTTTTTGACCAAAAACAAAGGCATTTACAGTAGAAGCCATGAATCAAAACCTTAACTAAATCAAAATGATTTTTCTTTTTATATATTTAGTTAGCTAAGAGATAGGTTAACGCTATCATGGTTTTTTTATAAACTTGCATTGAAATATGTGCAAATAAGACGAGGAGCACAGACAGAAATATGAGGAAATTTGGAAATCCTATCAATTAACACATCCAAAGTAGGCCATTTGTCTTGCTTTGCATAGAACCAAAATTTCCCCTCTTTGGTCAACAACTTTGATAATGATTAGAGTGCATAGTTTATGATCGTAGATGGATAGTCGAGGTTTTACCTTTCATACCTTCTTTAACTCATTACCGTGACTAGATAACTCTTTATCCCTCTGAAGTCTCTATCTCTCAGGTTTCACTCCCTCCCACGCGACCTAGAATACTCTCTCAGTCCAATCCCCTCTCTTAGGTATATTTCCCTCCCACATAGATACCTAAATAAATCTATCTCACTCCAACCCCCTTTCTCACTCTCCCTCTCTCTCTCCCTCTTTGGTCTTTTTGTCTCTCACTCCATCTCCCTCTCTTAGGTTGTTATATTTCTCTTTATCTCTCTCTCTCAAGTCTCCCCCTCCTACCCCCTCTCCCTCTCTTAGGTCTGCCACTCACTCCCTCTATCTCTCTCCCATTCCCTCTATCTCACTCACTTTATCTCTCTCCCTCTCTCTCTCCCTCTCTCTCGGGTATCTCCATCCCCCCTCTCTCTCTCCAACTCCCTCTCTCTCACTCTCTCCCAATCTATCTCTCTCCCTCTCTCTTAGGTCTCTCCCTCCCACCCCCTCTCTCTCTCTCAATTATCTGTCCTATCCCCTCTCCCTCTCACAGTTACTACCTCTATCTCTCTTCCACTCCCTCCCTATCTCACTCCCTCTATCTCTCTCCCTCTACCTCTCCATCTCTCTCAAGTATCTCCCTCCCACCACCTCTCCCTCTCTCTCTCATTCCCTCTATCTCTCTCCCACTCTCTCTCCCTCTCTCTCTCAAGTCTCTCCCTCCCTCTTTGTCTTCAAGTCTCTCCCTTCTACCCCCTCTCCCTCTTTCAGGCCTCTCTTTGTCTCTCTCACTCACTCCCTCTATCTCTCTCCCACATCCTCTATCTCTCTCACTCCCTCTATCTCTCTCCCTCTCTCAGATATCTCCCTCCCAACCCCTCCCACTCTCTCTCTCCCTCTATCTAAAGTATCTCCCCCACCCGCCCTCTCTCTCTATCTCTCTCTCACTCCCTCCATCTCTCTTGAATCCCTCTATCCCATGCTCCCTCTCCCCTGAGTACTCTCTCTCCATCCCACCCCCTCTCCATATCTCAAGTCTCTCTCTCTCACTCCTTGTATCTCTCCCATCCCTCCATCTCCCACTCCCTCTCTATCCTACTCTCTTAGGTCTCTCCTTCCCACCCCATCTCTCCCACTTTGTCTCCCTCTCCTTCTCTCTCAGGTGTCTCCCTCCTACCCTCTCTCCCTCTCCCTCTCCCTTAGGTTTCTCCTTCCCACCCCCCCTCTCTCTCTCCCACTCTCTCTCCCTCACTCCCTCTCTCTCTCCCACTTTGTTTCTCTCCCTCCCTCTCTCTCACTCCCTCTATCTCTCTCCCACTTTTTCTATCTCCCTCTCTCTCAGGTCTCTCCCTCCCACCCTCTCTCCCTCTTTCTCTCTCTCAAGTATCTCTATCCTACCCCATCTTCCTCTCTCTCTTTGTCAAGTCTCCACCTCCTACCCCCTATCCCTCTCACACTAACTCCTTCTATCTCTCTTCCACTCCATCCCTCTCTCACTCCCTCTCTCTATCTTCCTCTCCCTCTCCCTCTCTCTCAAGTATGTCCCTCCCACCACCTCTCCCTCTCTCTCTCTCTCAAGTAGAGGGTTTAGGGATTAAGGGTTAAGGGTTGAGGGTTGAGGGATTAAGAGGGTATGGGGGTTGAGGGATTAGGATATAAGAGTTAAGGGTTGGGGGATTAAGATGGTATAGGGGTTGAGGCATTAGGGTTTAAGGTTTGAGGGTTAAGGGTTGAGGGATTAAGATTGTAGAGGGGTTGAGGGGTTGAGGGATTAAGAGGGTATAGGGGTCGAGGGATTAGGTTTTAAGGGTTGAGGGTTGAGGGTTGATGGATTAAGAGGGTATATGGGATGAGGGATTAGGGTTTAAGGGTTGAGGGTTGAGGGTTGAGGGATTAAGAGGGTATGGGGGTTGAGGGATTAGGGTTTAAGGGTTAAGGGTTAAGGGTTGAGGGTTGAGGGAGTAAGAGGTATAGGGGTTGAGGATAGGGTTTTAAGGGTAGAGAGTGGTGGAGTTTTATTGATTAAGAAGGTATAGGGGTTGGGGATTGAGTTTAAGGGGTTAAGGTTGAGGGTTGAGATTAAAGAGGTATAGGTTGAGGGATTCGGGTTTAAGGTTTGAGGGTTGAGGGTTGAGGGATTAAGAGGGTATGGGGGTTGAGGGATTAGGGTTTAAGAATTAAGTGTTGAGAGATTAAGAGGGTATAGGTGTTGAGGGATTAGGTTTTAAGGGTTTATGGTTAAGGGTTGAGGGATTAATATTGTAGAGGGGTTGAAGGATTAGGGTTTAAGGGTTAAGGGTTCAGGGATTAATGGGGTGTAGGGGTTGAGGGATTAGGGTTTAAGGGTAGAGAGTAGAGGGGTTGAGTGATTAAGAGGGTATAGGGGTTGAGGGATTAAGGTTTAAGGGTAGAGGGTAGAGGGATTGAGGTATTAAGAGGGTATAGGGGTTTAGGGATTAGGGTTTAAGGGTTGAGGTTTGAGGGATTAAGAGGGTATGGGGGTTGATGGATTAGGGTTTAAGGGTTGAGGGTTGAGGATTTAAGATTGTAGAGGGTTTGAGGGATTAGGGTTTAAGGGTTGATGGTTGAGGGATTAAGAGGGTATAGGGTTTGAGAGATTAGAGTTTAAGGGTTGAGGGATTAAGAGTGTATGGGGGTTGACGGATTAGGGTTTAAGGGTTAAGGATTGAGGGTTGAGGGATTAAGAGGGTATAAGGGTTGAGGGATTAGGGTTTAAGGTTTGAGGGATTAAGATTGTAGAGGTGTTGAGGGATTAGGGTTTAAGGGTTGAGGGTTGAGGGGTTGAGGGATTAAGAGGGTATAGGGGTTGAGGGATTAGGGTTTAAGGGTAGAGAGTAGAGGGGCTGAGTGATTAAGAGGGTAAAGGGGTTGAAGGATTAGGGTTTAAGGGTTGAGTGTTGAGGAATTAAGAGGGTATGGGAGTTGAGGGATTAGGGTTTAAGGGTTAAGGGTTGAGGGTTGAGGGATTAAGAGGCTATAGGGGTTGAGGGATTAGGGTTTAAGGGTTGAGGGTTGAGGTATTAAGAGGGTATGGGGGTTGAGGGATTAGGTTTTAAGGGTTAAGGTTTGAGGGGTTGAGGGATTAAGAGGGTATAGGGGTCGAGGGATTAGGGATTAAGGGTTGAGGATTGAGGGTTGAGGGATTAAGAGGGTATAAGGGTTGAGGGCTTAGGGTTTAAAGGTTGAGGGTTGAGGGATTAGGGTTTAAGGGTTAAGGGTTGAGGGTTGAGGGATTAAGAGGGTATAGGGGTCGAGGGATTAGGGTTTAAGGGTAGAGAGAAGATGGGTTGAGTGATTAAGAGAGTATAAGGGTTGAGGGATTAGGGTTTAAGGGTAGAGGGTAGAGGGGTTGAGGCATTAAGAGGGTATAGGGGTTGAGGGATTATGGTTTAAGGGTTAAGGGTTGAAGGATTAAGATTGTAGAGGGGTTAAGGGTTGAGGGTTGAGGGATTAAGAGAGTATGGGGGTTGAGGGATTAGGGTTTATGGGTTAAGGGTTAATGGTATAGGGTTTATGGTTTAAGGGTCCCACTCCCTCTCTTAGGTCTTCCCCCCCACCATAACTGAATAAATTATTTCCCTCTAAAGTCTCTCTCTCTCGGGTCTCACTCCCTCCCATGCTACCTAGACTAATTTGTGTCACTCAAAATCCCTCTCTCACAATCCCTCTTTGTCAGGCCTCACTTACCTCCCACCCTACTCTCTTAGGTCTCTCCTTCCCACCCCCTCTCTCCCACTTTCACTCCCTCTCCTTCTATCTCAAGTGTCTCCCTCCCACCCTCTCTCCCTCTCTCTCTCTCTTAGGTTTCTCCTTCCCACCCCCTCTCCCTCCCTCCCCCTCTCCCTCTCTCTCAAGTCTCTCTCTCCTACCCCCGCTATATCTCTCTCTCTCCCACTTTGTCTCTCTCTCACTCCCTCTATCTCTCTCCCACTTTGTTTCTCTCCCTCTCTCAGGTCTCTCCTTTTCAAAACAACATATTTTGCGCTCGCCAAATGTGTTTTACCTTGAAACGGTAAAATAGGGGTTGACCCCATGATTCAAGCCCACATTCTCCTATATTTGTCTGGTTCAACACTTTATCCAAGTCAGAAATGCCTTCTTTTATGTAGTTGACTTCATATTGTACCAATCTATGCTTCATTCATCACCTTTTTACCACCAATCAGCATGGTAGACAATGTAGAAGAAGATATTTTGAAGTTTCTACATCATTTTACATTTTCTAAGGTAATATATTCATTTTGGTAATATTGAAATGTTTATATTTAGTATATTTGTTTGTTTTTGACAATATAAAATAAATTTCTTTAATTCAATTTTATTAATCATAACAATTGGACATATAATTCAACATTGAATTAGATGGGATTTGCATAAAAAAGTTCAATTTTTATGAGTTTGAAGAACAAAAAAATGAAAAACATGGCATTTAATTAACATAAATTTACTTATAAATTCTATTTGCATTGCTTATAGTAGTCCATTTCCAGCATGACTATTGGAATTCACTCTATTTCATTTTATTTTCAACTAATTTGGAAAACTTTTATTTTCAACTAATTTGGAAAATCTAATAGCTTTCATCAATGTTAATGCAAGTGTCCATTAATTTTTTTGTTCCATAAAAAAATCACCTTCATCACATGTGCTTAGATAAATTCAAGTGAGTTGACATATTTGTTAATGCAAGTTTCCATTTATTCATACCATTTACCTTTCTAATAAATAAAAAAATGGGAAATTTTGTGCAATTGAGAATGCTTATTGTCTTTTTAAGTTACCTCATTGCCAAAGAAATACTGAATAATTATAAGATATAGCATCACAAACCCTTCTTTGAATTCATATTCTTCATGACTTCGTTGACAATCAAAAAATTGGTTTTGAGAACAATAAACACAAGATTCTCTAGTTTTCATTTAGGTGGCAACAACTTTTACCCTAGGTTTGTGATGCAGAGTAGGGAGACAAAACCTTCAACAAACATAATTAGATCAATTTCAAACAATCTTCAATCTCAAAAACCTCAATTCAATGCTGAACTGACCAATTCACATTCACTTCCTTGTATCATTCACAACAGAGAAAAAATTTCATATCTTATCATATCTTAGTCACTAGAACCCTCTCTAATGCATCTAAACACTAAAACCTTGCTTTAGGCCTTTCTATTCTTGAAACAAGGAGGGTTTATTCAAAATCAAATTTCCAAGCCTCTGGTGTTGGAGCACCTTGTAAGATCAATTTTTTCAAAAAGGTCATCTTTAGTGAGCATGGTCAAATGCTAGAATTTTAGTTAATGTTGAGTATATTATGTTCATTAAGGTCAATTATACCATTTTATAATGTATTTGGAGCTAAGGGAGTTTAGTTGTGTTGCAGAGTTGGAAGGAGTTGGAATGAAATCAAAATATGTATAATAAACTTCAATGCCTCGAATAAGAGGTTGTTGGTTGATTTGTACCCCATTTTTTTTATCAAGAAGAACGCTATTTTCTAGAAATTGACTGGTTTCTCTCACTTTTCTTGTTGTTGTATGGCTTGTACGGACTCTAAGATGATATGAAACCGGTTGGATGTTGTATATTAATGAATTAGCTTTCATTTTCACCTATTTATAGATTCTAAATCTTTGTATAGAGAAATTTATATTATTTTTTACTGCTGCTACCTACTTTCACAGTGTTCTTGGATTAAAGGGTTTCATTATGTAATTCAACCCATTACACTTTTTTTGCCTACTATAACTTGTGTAATGGGTCCTCTAACTTTTAAAATACATGCCTAACCTATTTAGAATGTTGTGGGGTCAAGGTTGGGTGTTTGGGATGATGTTCTAGGACTGTAGCAAGGTCTTTTCATGGTGAAAATTAGGGCTTCAAGTGGTGTTTTGACAAAATGTGGGAAGGATTGTACATGTAATATATTATTCACCATGTGTAGGGTCTGGTAAGTGTTTTTGGTTCTTTTTATGGGTCTGGAAGGTCCGAGAAATAGGAGATTCATTAAAACCCCAAGTATTTTGCTTGAAATTGAGGGTTTGGTGTATTAGGGGTCTAGAGGTCTTGGACCTAGAAAAAAATCAAGAAATTGGAGGTTTTGACACATAAAATATGGTTTTTTGAGGATTTTAAGTGAAGATGTAGTGTTTAAAAGGTACTCTCTTTGTAAATTAGACCAATTTAATAGCATTTTCCAAGGTGGGTCTATTGGAAGTCAATTTTGGTCCAAAGGAGTTGATGCTAGGGTTTACCTATGTTTTATAACTTGCAAATGGGTATGTTAATCATCCTTGATTTTGTCAAGTGTTTTGGAAAATCTTGGTGAAAAGGCCCTTGAACTGGGTTACCTATGTTACAAGGGAAAGCTTGGTAGAAGTTGGGATTTTCAATTGAACATCTAATTTTGCTTTGGAATCTAATTGATTCTCATTGATTTGGTGTATTGAATGGTTTCCACCCCTCTCTGCATAAAAAATGGTGTTTCTTGGTAAGTTAAGTGATCAAGTTGTGTGCAAGTCTATTAAGATCCTTCCTCTAAATCTTTGAACAAGTTCATTGTGGATCCCTACATGTACTGCATCAGCCTCTAGCTACTTTGCCAACTCTTCAAACACACTCAAAATTCCTACTCTAATATCTAACCCTACAGAAATCTAACTCCATCATGTATAAAAAATATTGTGTAGCATAGACATGTTTGATAATTCCAAACAGCTCACTACCTTCTTTCATAAAATGCTTTGGTGTGTTTCATATTTAATGCAATGTAATCAACGATATCAATAATTTTGTAAAATGCATTACTTACTTTTTTTCTATGTGTGTTTGTGAACATGTAGCATTCAAGGTCATGCAGAGGAAATGATCGAATCCTTTAACATTGGAAGAACGTGCAGTTAAAAATGCAAGGAGAAGACAATCAAAAAATGTAGCTCATGAAGCAAAGGAATTGCAGCCCATACATCAAAAAATTCTCGTGCAATCTAAGAGAGATGTCAAATTGGCAAAAAAAAGGGCACGAATGAGTAAATTTTGTGGAAGGACAGGAATGGATACCAAGGTTGGGGGCACATCATCAACCATAGGCGAATTTCAATGCACATCTCTAGTTGAAGACACATCAACAACAACATGTGGTTTTCCAAGTACATTTCAAATCACATGTCCAATTGAAGACACACCATCAACAACATTGCGTTTTGAAAGTACATCAGCAAACACATCTCTATTTGAAGGCACTCCACAAACGACATCTCAAGTTGGAGGTACAACATCATTTACATGTCAATCTCAAGGTATGTCATCAATCACACCTCCAATTGAAGGTACATGATCTATCCCCGATTCTTGACCTTCCCAATATTGATACAAATTTACATTTGAAAACTCCTCCTAGAGTTTTGCATATAAAACCTACATTTTTTATTGATATTGATTCCAATTTTTTGAAATGGATTCCTAATAAGATTCCAAAACGTACATGTCAAATATATGCATAAAGGATATGGAGTTTGTTTTTTGCGAAGCTAAGTGAGGGTGGAAGATGCCAACTATTTTTTGAAATGATGAGTCAAATCAAATTTTGGCCCACCATGAAGGCTCTTGGGCTAAGATTTTTGAATGAATCAAGCAAAAATTCCATTGTAAATAACTTGATGAGTGCATTTGAGAGTGTGGGTTCCACCTCACGCATGAAGGATAGTTGTGCCACACGACGTGTGATGACAACAACACTGTTAAGCAGTCAAACAAGAAACAAGATGAATCTTACAAAGGCAAGTAAGTCTTTGAAAATAAGTAGATCATATCTAATGAGAGCCAAAGGAAGGTGTGAAAGAGTGGAGGATCCAAATAGCAATGCGTTATGGGCATTCTCGGGTAGAGTGCCATGGAAAGACACAAGAATTGCTCAAGGCTTGAGATCTTTAATTGTGAATTATTGGAAGGATAACACAAGGACCTCTCCTAATCAAAGAGATGTTGTAGGAAGGATAATTTGTAGTAAGAAATGTGAGCCACATCCAATGCATTATTTGGATACCACTCAAACCCAATTTTTTGCTGATTTTGTAAAGAAGTTTCCTTAAATTAAAATATGTCAAAGGTATTTTGAAATGCTAATGCCTTTTTATGTCAAAATAAATCACACACGCACTACTTGTTGTTGTAGGGTTCATATTGATTTTTCTAACCATTATGATGTTTATCGACATATATGTGTAGATATGCATATTGACAATGTTTTGCAAAAATGTAACATAATGCCTCCACCTAAATCGTCAAGGAAATTTTTGTCTTCCATTTTATGTGAAAGAAAGGATGGTCAATTTTTTTACAAAAAATCATGTTTCGATGGCACATGTGATCATTCTAGTGGCATGCAACATTTACCAATTTTCCAACATATGGCTAGTACGCACACAATTGGAGACAAAACTATGGAATTTGGAAAATATAAGATAGTGGCATACAATCTAAAAGAAGGAAAAGAAGAAAAGAAGTGTGAATTGGTTAGTGGTAAGATTCTAGTGTATCAGTTTATGGGCATTTTTCATGATCAGGTGGTCTATGAGTATGCAAGGCATACACACACAACACAATGGTTGGACTCACAGTTCAAGTTATGCAAGGACACATTTCCACTTCATCATATCATTTCAGTTGTCAACTTCACTGAGAACTACACACTACAACCACATAATGAGGTGCAATCATAGTACTACAACTCCATGCAGGTTGCTATATTTGTGCATATAGAATTCATTCATGCAAATGATAGTACAAAGGAAAATAAAAAAGTATTGAGGGAGTATCACTTTTACATCAGTGATGATCGCACACGTTCTACAAAGATTGTGCATGGTTTCTTTCAAATGTTCTATGTTGATCTAGCTAGTAGGGGCATATCATTTAGTCAACATATCATATGGTTAGATAATTGTACATCACAATTCAAGAATGCTAGAATGTTTTACTAGTTGAGCAGGATTCATAGGATTAGTGGTGTTCAGCATATGTGGAACTTCTCATAGGTCAGGCATGGAAAGGGGGAGCATGATGGAGCAGGTGCATGTATCAAAAGATCCCTAGAACAAGAAGAGTTAAAGTACACAAACAATGTAAAGTTGACAGATGCAAGATCAATTGTCCAGTGGTGCAATGGTGCAATAGGTCTAGGTAGTGAAGGTAATTCTTTAGTTCATAGAGTTTTTCATTTAGTAGATGATACTAACATTGAAAAATATGAGGATTGTTGTACACTAACAGGATCGAGTGAGCTACACTCTTTTAGAAGCTTCAATGTAGGTACATGGACTATCCATACAAGGAAGATGGCATGCTTTTGTTATGCATGTAAACTTCAATCATGGAATGATTGTGAATCAATAGAGTGGGTTGACGAATGGTCTGTAAGAAGTCTAACCCCACTTGACACTTATCAACTCCCAATGGCTCTACAAATCATGGAGATGCAATCATCCATTGACTTTGATCATGTATCAGACCTACTAGAACCAAGTAGTATATCTTACTTAAAAGTTTTATTATGTTTCTCAATAAGTACATCTAACACGATGAACATATCAATGCAGGGCACATTTATGTTGTGATTCCAAATGAAGACAATGAAGAGGGTACAGATTATTACCTATGTTGTTTTATCAAGGCCAAAAATAAATTGGAGTCCCCAGTTATAGACGAAGAAAAAATAGAATATCCTACAGGTTCGATGGTTGTTACTAGAACATGGCTTCGAAGGTATCCAGTTAAGAATGTTGCAGTTTGGTTGTTTGAGGACTTTGACACACATCAAAAAATTCTTCACTACTCAAACATTGTCGTTGCTACCAATGTTCATTTGATCAAATATAAGGGTAGAATTGCGAACAAGAACTTTGGAAAGTGCGTGAGTCTGACCATGAGGCAATACTTGACACAATAAAGAGTAGAGCAGACTTGGATGGTTCCCTGGATTGATTTGTAAGTATGCAAATTGAATTTGTAAAGTCATGTTATTGATCACTCTTTTGGACCAACACCTTGCAATCAAACATTTTCACCATTAGTGTTTTATGTCATATGTATTTACGACTATCATTGATCCTTTTCTGATTGTGACTGTAGGTAATACTGAATTTTGTCAAAGAATATAAGAAAAGAACAACATTGGTTGGTGGTGCAAGTGTTCAGTGGTATGAGAAACATCATTTGCTGGTGCATTTTCTAGTTGTCAATCTTCTCTTTCTTTTCCATCTTGTAGATTTATCAGATTCTTGTATGCTACATGTTTTATGTTAAGCCTCTCAGTGATATATTTGAAATTTATACGTAGGATCATCGAGAGATGATAAAGTAGAAAAGGGGCACATCACCATTGTAGGACCTTCAATCGACCTCCTTATATAGCATCCATGAATGTGATAGTAGGTCTCGTTAGTTGTATGGCTGACATTATTTAATTATTGCTCTTTTAATGATTTTTATGTCAGTCTATGTCTAAGATTGAGAGGCTTTTGTAGGTTTTTTGTGGACCAAATTCCTATGATACTACACAACCACAGAGAGGCTACTACCATGTGTTTCGTAGGGAGCAGGGGATGTACATGTTTTGAACCATTTTGGAATGCAAATAACTAGGATAGCTGAGGTGGAATGGAGAAACAAAACTGGGCAGTAGCTCCTTTTGTTTCTTCTCAAGTACAATATATTTCATGATCTATGTTGCAAATGGGAGGATGATTTCCCTGCATGTATTGATATAAGTATTGACAAATGGGAATATTTTCAAGATTTTCTTCCATCACTATTGTAATATTTGTAATTGACTTAGTGTACTTTTTTATATACATAAAATATGAGAAATTAATACATGCAAATGTGTATATTCCTCAATATATGCATCAATTAAATGTGTATATTACATTTAAAATTAGTTGCAATGCTTCATGGTTTACATTTAAATTTGTCTTCAAGGAAAAACATGTGGATTCATGAGTAAGAATGGAATAATGTCTAATATAATTGTAGAAAGGCATATTTTATTTCCCCTACTGATGCAAAGGTGGTGGTAACCCAAGACACAAATTAACACAACTTCTCTCAAATATGCCAAGAAAGACATCAAATTTCAATTAACTGAACCTTGTAAAATAGAATCAAACTCAACAAGGACCCTACAAAGGTTGTCAACATCCAAGCAATGATAAATAAACTAATTGGAGGCAAGAACCAAACAATTGACATAGGTTTCAGACCCCTTATGCAAGCCTCTTGAAACCCCCAAGACCTCAGGGTATGACATTCAACAAAACAACTACTATGGACCAATCTACAATGCCACAAGGGGAACTAATGAGGTTGTTCCAAAGAAGAACCATGATGCAGAGTGGATCAACCAAATAGGAGAGATGACATAGCTTCTCTCAAATATGCCCACTTGGACATCAATTCACCAAACTCACAATAGGGTAACCTTGCCAGTTGACATGGGATTTTGGCCAATTAGACAAAGACTGAGATTTAGATGAGATTTCTTACCCCAAAACATGTTTCTCTTGACCACTCTAGGACATAACACCATAACTTGCACCTAAGGAATTATGTTTTCTCATCACTCTAGCCTTTAGGCCTCTTTTACCCTTAACCCTTGTAGCACTGCTCGGTAGGACAGTCAAGACAAAAACCACATACAAGCCTGTACTAAGCCCAAACCACTAAATTTGGACAAAAATGGATGCCCCTACAAAGTCTCAAAGCCTCCCTTCTTGATGACCAAAGGTAAAGTCACAAGAAGCCAAAAGGTAATGCTACAAGGTAGGCCTAATAAGCTACTCAAATAACTAAATACCAACTTTTAAAACAAGTAACTGTTGCATTTCAAATTTGTTGCTTTAAGCAACTTTAGACTCCTCCAACCTAATGACTACAACTAATGAACTCCAAACCCACACAAATGGCTTGGAAATAGCCTTATTACATAAAAAAAAATCCATTCTTGCATACTCATATACAAATACACAAATAGGCCTTCAAAGGCTACAAAGACAACTTCTAGTGCAAGATTGAAATTCACATTTTTTATCAGTAGACCCAAAAATCATCCTAAAAGATACCTAATGGTCTTAATTGACCTTATTCAAGGAAAAGCATTCTCAAAATACCCAACACAACCTATTGACCAATCTATTCACTGTCAGATAATCAAATATTAAGGGTGAGGTGTAGGCAAGGGTTTATTTAAAAACCATACTCCAAACCTTCCCACAACCAACCAAATACTGAAACACCTTCAAAAAGGTAAGTACAAGCTTAAAATTTCAAGAGATATTGCTGCCCCCAAATATTTATTCAAATCCTAGCACTAAACCACCATTTTCCACTAAAAAATGCACCATTTGACATCTACGACATCACCTAGAAACCCTCTATTAGCCTCCCTTGCACAAAAAACTTTGAACACATGTTTTATAACCCTAAATAATGCTTTCCATCGATTTACAGAAGCACACAATGGGTGGAAGGCTTAATATGACATTTTAATGCACTCAAAACCCTTAAAACAGGGTATACAAACCAACCCTCAGTAATTGGCTTCTAAAATGCACAAAATCACTTGAAATGCAACCAAACTAAAACTAAAAAGGAGTTAAGTCTGCTTCCCACCTAATTCCATCAAAAAGAGATCACAATCGCTTTGAGATACGTTCAACCGACTCGATCCGTTAAGGGTCCAAAGTGCAAAAGGGAAATAATATTTAACAAGGTATTACTCATAAACCTTGGTGATTATGAAATCTTTGTCTGAACCTACGATATCATGTTGGGCCCCTCTACAATAACATATCTCGATGTTTGCTATCTTGTAGGCATTTTCCTGTGGTGGCAAATTTTCACTTGGGGAAAAATTGTCAAATGCAAGTAGTTTAACGTTGTAAAGTGGTGCAACTTTCATTCTGCAACTTGTGTGACCAAATGGATTGTTCCAACATGTCAGGTTGGGTATATTTATGCTAGGAATGGTCCTCTTTTGCATACAAACATGTGAATTCGCTTCGAGCTACGTTCAACCAGATCGATCCCTTAAGGGACCAAAGTGCAAAATGGGTGCGAACTTTAGCATGTTAGTATTCAGACACCATGACACTTAGAAACTTCCCATCTAAGCCTATGGGATCATGTTAGGCCCCTCTATAATAACCTCTCTCGATTTTCTCTATCTCGGAGGCATTTTCCTGTGGTGGCAAATTTTCACTTGGGGAAAAAGTTGTCAAATGCAAGTAGTTGAAAGTTGCAAAGTGGCTCAACTTTCATTTTGTAGCTCGTGTGACCAAAAAAACTATTCCAACACATCCAAATAGGTATTTTTATTCTAGGCATGGTCCTCTTTCGCATCCAAAATTTCTGTGAGCTACGTTCAACTGGATCGATCCCTTAAGGGTCCAAAGTGCAAAATGGCTGCAAACTTCAACATGTTATTACTCGGACACTGTGATGCTTCGAAACTTGTCGTCTGATCCTAAAAGATTGTGCTGGGCCCATATACATTAACCTCTCTCAATTTTCACTATCTCAGAGACATTTTCCTGTGGTGGAAAATTTTCACTTGGAGAAAAAGTTATCAAATGCAAGTAGTTGAAAGTTGCAAAGTGGTGCAAATTTTGTTCTGCAACTCGTGTGACTAAACAAACTATTCCAACACATCCGAATAGGTATTTTTACACTAGGTGTGGTCCTTTTTCACACCCAAACACGCGGAATCGCTTCGAGCTACATTCAATTGGATCGATCCCTTAAGGGTCCATAGTGCAAAATGGCTACGACCTTCAACATACTATTAATCGGACACTGTGATGCTTAGAAACTTCTCGTCTAATCCTATGAGATCATGTTGGGCCCCTCTATAATAACCTCTCTCAGTTTTTTCTATCTCAGAGGCCTTTTCTTATGGTGACAAATTTTCACTTGGGGAAAAAGTTGTCAAATGCAACTAGTTGAAAGTTGCAAAGTGGTGCAACTTTCATTCTGTAGCTCATGTGACCAAATGAACTGTTCCAACATATTCAAATAGGTATGTTTACGCTAGGCATGGTCCTCTTTTGCACCCAAAGACATGGAATCGCTCTGAGCTACATTCAACCGGATCAATCCCTTAAGGGTCCAAACTGCAAAAATGGCTGTGAACTTCAACATGTTATAACTCGAACACCGTGACACTTAGAAACTTCTCATCTGATCCTATGAGATTACGTTGGGTCCCTCTATAATAAATTCTCTCAGTTTTTCTATCTCAAAAGCCTTTTCCCGTGGTGGCGAATTTTCACTTGGGGAAAAAGTTGTCAAATGCAAGTAGTTGAAAGTTGCAAAGTGGTGTAACTTTCCTTCTATAGCTGGTGTGACCAAACAAACTATTCCAACATGTATGAATAGGTATTTTTATGCTGCACCCAAACATGTGGAATCGCTCTGAGCTACGTTCAACTGGATCGATCCCTTAAGGGTCCAAAGTGCAAAATGGTTGTGAACTTCAGCATGATCATATTCAGACACTGAGATGCTTAGAAAATTTTTGTCTAAGCCTATGGGATCATGTTGGGCCCCTCTACAATAACCTCTCTCGGTTTTTGCTATCTCGGAGGCATTTTCCTGTGGTGGCGAATTTTCACTTAGGGAAAAAGTTGTCAAATGCAAGTAGTTGAAAGTTGCAAAGTGGTGCAACTTTAATTCTGCAACTCATGTACCCAAATGAACTGTTCCAAAATGTCCAAATAGGTATTTTTACACTAGAAATAGCCCTCTTTCACACCCAAACACACAGAATCGTTCTGAACTACGTGCAATCAGATTGACCCCTTAAGGGTCCAAAGTGCAAAATGGCTGCAAACTTCAACATGCTATTACTCGGACACCATGATTCTTACAAATTTCTCGTCTGATCCTACGAGATCATGTTGGGCCCCTCTACAATAACCTCTCTTAGTTTTGTCTATCTCAGAGGATCTTTCCCGTTGTGGCAAATTTTCACTTGGGGAAAAAGTTGTCAAATGCAAGTAGTTTAAAGTTGCAAAGTGGTGCAGCTTTCGTTCTGCAGCTCATGTTACCAAAAAAACCATTCCAAAAAATCTAAATAGGTATGTTTATGCTAATAATGGTCTTGTTTCACACCCAAACACGTGGAATCGCTCTAAGCTACGTTCAACCGGATCGATCCCTTAAGGGTCCAAAGTGCAAAATGTCTGCAAATTTCAACATGCTATTACTTGGACATCGTGATGCTTAGAAACTTCTCATCTAATATTATGAGATTATGTTGGGGCTCTCTACAATAACCTATCTCGGTTTTTGCTATCTCATAGGCCTTTTCTCGTGGTGACAAATTTTCACTTGGGGAAAAAGTTATCAAATGCAAGTAGTTGAAAGTTGCAAAGTGGTGCAACTTTCATTTTGCAGCTTGTGTGACCAAACGAATTGTTCCAACACATTTGAATATGTATGTTTATGGTAGTAATGGTCCTCTTTCACACCCAAACACGCGGAATCACTGCGAGCTACGTTCAACCAGATCGATCCTTTAAGGGTCCAAAGTGAAAAATGGCAACGAACTTTAGCACGCTCGTATTTGGACACTGAGATGCTTAAAAAATTATTGTCTGAGTCTATGGGATCATGTTGGGTCCCTCTAAAATAAACTCTCTCGGTTTTTTCTATCTCAAAGGCTTTTTCCCGTGGTAGCGATTTCTCGCTTAGGGAAAAAGTTGTCAAATGCAAGTAGTTGAGTGTGTAAAAATGACTTTATAGCCATTCCACCCATTGTATCCTAATGTAACTTAGTGGAATAACATAATTATGGGTAGGTAACATATGTGCATGGTTTCTGGAGTAGGGGAGGTGAGTTGAGTGGTTTGGTGTGATGCCCTAGTTGACAGTTTGATGAGTTTTGGTGAAATTCAGTCATTTAAGAGTGAAAATGGTTGAAATCCTTTGGGGCAGCAGTTTGTGAGGGACTTTTAAGCATGTACAGGTTCTTTTAAGCATTTTTGATGCATTGGAAAGGTGTTATGAGTTGTAGGAATAGGATTTTCAATAAACCTACCCGTTTTAGGCTTTTAGCCATGGCAGCAAGGCAGTGAACTATTTGATAAAATGTTTTGGTAAACATGTACGAAAAATGTGGTATCATAGACAAGGAAATGAATTGTTTGAAAACATGCCTCAAAGAAACATGGTTTCATGGTGATGGAATTTCATGACAATCCATAGCTATGAGGATTTGTGACTTGAGGATTGTGATTAATGATTGGAATTATGTTTTGTGGCATTGCATGACCTCCCCTACTGCATCAATATTTTAGAGTTTTATCCATAGTAGGTATGTTTATGCTAGGCATGGTCCTCTTTCGCACCCAAACATGCGAAATCACTCTGAACTACGTTCAACCAGATCGATCCCTTAAGGGTCCAAAGTGCAAAATGACTGAAAACTTCAACATGTTATTACTTAGACACTGTGATGCTTAGAAACTTCTTGTCTGATCCTAAAATATTGTGCTGGGCCCATCTACAATAACCTCTCTCGTTTTTCACTATCTCGGAGGCATTTTCCTATGGTGAAGAATTTTCACTTGCGAAAAAAGTTGTCAAATGCAAGTAGTTGAAAGTTACAAAGTGGTGCAACTTTCATTTTGTAGCTCATGTGACCAAATGAACTGTTCCAATGCCTCTGAATAGGTATGTTTACACTATGCATAGTCCTAGTTTGCACCCAAACATGCAGAATCACTCTGAGGTATGTTCAACCAGATCGATCCTTTACGGGTCGAAAATGCAAAATGGCTGCAAACTTCAGCATGCTATTAGTTGGACACCGTGACGCTTAGAAAATTCTCGTCTCATCCTACAAGATTCTATTGGGCCCATCTACAATAATCTCTCTCAGTTTTCACTATCTCAGAGGCATTTTCCTATGGTGGTGAATTTTCACTTGGGGAAAAGTTGTCAAATGCAAGTAGTTGAAAGTTGCAAAGTGGTGCAACTTTCGTTCTACAGCTCGTATGACCAAATGAACTGTTCCAACACGTCCAAATAGGTATGTTTATGCTAGGCATAGTCCCTTTTCGTATCCAAAATTTCTTTGAGCTATGTTCAACCAGATTGATCCCTTAAGGGTCCAAAGTGCAAAATGGCTATGAACTTCAACATGTTATTACTCAGACACTGTGACACTTAGAAATGTCTCTTCGAATCCTAAAAGATTATGTTAGGCCCCTCTACAATAACCTCTCTCATTTTTTTCTATCTCGGAGGATTTTTCCTGTTGTGGCAAACTTTTACTTGGGGAAAAAGTTGTCAAATGCAAGTAGTTGAAAGTTGCAAAGTGGTACAACTTTCGTTCTATAGCTCATGTGACCAAACAAACCATTCCAACACATCTGAATAGGTATTTTTACATTACTAATGGTCCTATTTCACACCCAAACACATGGAATCGCTTTGAGCTACGTTCAACTAGGTCGATCCTTTAAGGGTCCAAAGTGCAAAATGGCTGTGAACTTCAGCATGCTATTACTCAGACACCGTGGTGCTTAGAAACTTATCGTCTAATCCTATGACATCATATTGGGCCTCTTTACAATAAACTCTCTCAGTTTTTTCTATTTCGGAGGCCTTTTCCCGTGGTGGTAAATTTTTACTTGGGGAAAAAGTTATCAAATGCAAGTAGTTGAAAGTTGCAAAGTGGTGCAAGTTTCATTCTGCAGCTCGTGTGACCAAACAAACTATTCCAACACGTCTGAATAGGTATATTTACACTAGGCATTGTTTTCTTTCACACCCAAACACACAGAATCACTCTGAGCTACTTTCAACTAGATCGATCCCTTAAGGGTCCATAGTGAAAAATGGGTACAAACTTTAGCATGCTCGTATTTGGACACTGAGATGCTTAGAAAATTTTCATCTGAGCCTATGAGATCACGTTGGGCCCCTCTACAATAACCTCTCTTAGTTTTTTCTATCGCAGAGGCCTTTTTCCTGTGGTGATGATTTCTCGCTTGGGAAAAAAGTTTTCAAATGCAAGTAGTTGAGTGTGTAAAAATGACTTTATAGCCATTCCACCCATTGTATCCTACTATAACTTAGTGGAATAGAATAATTAGGGGTAGGGAACATATGTGCATGATTTCTAGAGTAGGGGAAGTGAGTTGAGAGGTTTGGTGTGATGCCCTAGTTGATAATTTGATGATTTTTGGTGAAATTCAGTGGTTTAAGAGTGGAAATGGTAGAAATCCTTTTGGGGCAGCAATTTGTGAGGGAATTTTAAGAATATGTAGGTTCTTTTAAGAATTTTTGATGCATTGGAAAGGTGTTGTGAGTTATGGGAATAGTATTTTCAATAAACCCACCCATTTTAGGCTTTTACCCATAGCAGCAAGGCAATGAACTATTTGATAAAATTCTTTGGTAAACATGTATGAAAAATGTGGTATCATAGACAAGGAAATGAATTGTTTGAAAAAATTCCTCAAAGAAACATGGTCTCATGGTGATGGAATTTCATGACAATCCATAGCTGTGAGGATTTGTGACTAATGATTAGAATTGTGTTTAGTGACATTGCATGACCTCCCCTATTGCATCAATGTTTTAGGGTTTAATCCATAGTAGGTATGTTTATGCTAGGCATGGTCCTCTTTCACACCAAACACGTGAAATCGCTCTGAACTAAGTTCAACTGGATCGATCCCTTAAGGGTCCAAAGTGCAAAATGGCTGCAAAATTTAGCATGCTATTACTCAAACACCCTGAAACTTTGAAAATTTTCATTTGATCCTACAAGATAATGTTGGGCCCATCTACAATAAAATCTCGAAGGCATTTTCCTGTGGTGAAGAATTTTCACTTGGGGAAAAAGGTGTCAAATGTAAGTAGTTGAAAGATGCAAAGTGGAGCAACTTTCGTTCTGCAGCTCATGTGACCAAACCAACTATTCCAACACATCCAACTAAGTATGATTACACTATGCATGGTCCTATTTTGCACCCAAACACGTAGAATCACTTTGAGCTACGTTCAACTGGATCGATCCCTTAAGGGTCCAAAATGCAAAATGGTTGCAAACTTTAGCATGCTATTAGTCAGACACCGTGACACTTAGAAACTTCTCATCTGATCCTACAAGATCATGTTGGGCCCATCTAATATAATCTCTATCAGTTTTCACTATCTCAAAGGCATTTTCCTGTGGTGGTGATTTTTTCACTTGGGGAAAAAGCTGTCAAATGCAAGTAGTTGAAAGTTGCAGAGTGGTGCAACTTTCGTTCTATAGCTCGTGTGACCAAAATAAATGTTCCAACGCATCTAAATAGGTATTTTTATGCTAGGAATGGTCCTCTTTTGCACCCAAATGCATGAAATCACTCTGAGCTATGTTCAACTGGATCGATCCCTTAAAGGTCCAAAGTGCAAAATGGCTGCAAACTTCGACATGCTATTACTTGGACACCATGATGCTTAGAAAATTCTCGTCTGATCCTACGAGATCAAGTTGGGCCCCTGTACTATAACCTCTCTCAATTTTTTCTATCTCAGAGGATTTTTCCCATTGTGGTGAATTTTCACTTGGGGAAAAAGTTGTCAAATGCAAGTAGTTGAAAGTTGCAAAGTGGTACAACTTTCGTTCTACAGCTTGTGTGACCAAAGAACCCATTCCAATGCATCCAAATAGTTATTTTTATGCAAGCAATGGTCCTGTTTTGCACCCAAACACGCGGAATCGGTCCGAGCTACGTTCAACCGGATCAATCCCTCAATGGTCCAAAGTGCAAAATGGCTGTGAACTTCAACATGCTATTACTCGGACACCGTAATGCTTAAAAACTTCTCGTCTGATCCTACAAGATCATGTTGGTCCCTTCTACAATAACCTCTCTTGGTTTTTTCTATCTTGGAGGCCTTTTCCCGTGGTGGAAAATTTTCACTTGGGGAAAAAGTTGTCAAATGCAAGTAGTTGAAAGGTGCAAAGTGGTGCAACTTTCGTTCTGCAGCTCATGTGACCAAACAAACTATTCCAATGCATATGAATAGGTATGTTTACATTATGCATGGTCCTTTTTCACACCCAAATACATGGAATCACTTCGAGCTATGTTCAACCAGATTGATCCCGTAAGAGGCCAAAGTGAAAAATGGTTGTGAACTTTAGCACGCTCATATTTGGACACTGAGATGCATAGATACTTCTCATTTGAGACTATGGGATCAAATTGGGCCCCTCTACAATAACTTCTCTCATTTATTTCTATCTCAGAGGCCTTTTCCCATGGTGGTGATTTCTCGCTTGGGGAAAAAGTTGTCAAATGCAAGTAGTTGAGTGTGTAAAAATGACTTTATAGCCATTCCACCCATTGTATCCTACTGCAACTTAATGTAATGTCATAATTAGGGGTAGGGAACATATGTTCATGGTTTCTGGAGTAGGGGAGGTGAGTTGAGTGGTTTGGTGTAATGCCCTAGTTGACAATTTGATGAGTTTTGGTGAAATTCAGTGGTTTAAGAGTGGAAATGGTTGAAATCCTTTGGGGCAGCAGTTTGTGAGGGAATTTTAAGTATGTGCAGGTTCTTTTAAGCATTTTTTATCCATTGGAAAGGTTTTATGAGTTGTGGGAATAGGATTTTCAATAAACCCACCCGTTTTAAGCTTTTAGCCATACTAGCAAGGTAGTGAACTATTTGATAAAATGCTTTGGTAAACATGTACGAAAAATGTGGTATCATAGACAAGGAAATGAATTGTTTGAAAAAATGCCTCAAAGAAACATGGTCTCATGGTGATGGAATTTCATGACAATCCATAGTTGTGAGGATTTGTGACTTGAGGATTGTGATTAATGATTGGAATTGTGTTTAGTTGGATTGCATGACCTCCCCTATTGCATCAATGTTTTAGAGTTTTATCCATAGTAGCAAGAAAATTAAATATTTGATATAATTCTTTGATAGACATTTATGAAAAATGTGGTAGCATAGAAAAGGCAGTGAACTCTTTGAAAAAATGCCTCAAAAAAATGAGGTCTCATGGTGATGGAATGGGAATGCCATGACAATCAAATGAAGTTTGATTGTCATGACATTCCATCACCATGAGACCACATTTATTTGAGGCATCTTTTGAACTACTTCATTGCCTTTTTTATGGCTTGTCATGCCATTCCATCACCACATTTATTTGATGCATTTTTTTCAAATAGTTCACTACCTTTTCTATGCTATTTCTTACTATTATGATTTTGATATATTTTTTTGAAGCATCCATAGCTTGTTTGAAATCACTTGTTTTAGGATTTTAGCCATAGCAACAAGGCAGTGAACTATTTGACAATATGCTTTGGTAGACATGTATGAAAATTTTGGTAACATAGACAAGGCAGGGAACTATTTGAAAACATACCTCAAAGAAATTTGATCTCATAGAATGCCATGATAAGAAAATTCAATTGGCAACTGCTCCTAGTTATTAGTTATGCAATGTGAAGAAATTGCATAACTTCTTAGGTTGAATTTGTACAAACTATATTGTAATTGAAATTTTGTCATCTATCAACATCTACTTATTAGTTATGCAAAGTGAAGTAATGTTTTGACTTTGAAAGGCATACAATGCAATGTAATCAACGATATGAATATAAACTACAAAAATCCATTTTTTACAATTTATTAGTTAAAATATTTATGTTATTTTCTCTCTATATCTCTATATGCTATGGAAATACCTTTCAATTTTAAAAAAAAAAGTTTTTATCTCTTGTTGTACAATTTTTCCTAGTTTTTCACAAACTATTATACTTTTGGTTTGTCAAATTTTTCCCCAAAAGATTTTTGCTACTATGCATTGGAAGCATGAAGCATACACGTGAATACACACAATATAGGTGAAGTATACATGTGAAAGTGAAGCATACATGTGAATAAGTGAGGAATAAGTAATTGAAGCATTCCAAAGGATACAAACCACCACAAATGGAGCTTATTTACACAATACACTTTAGATGGGGCTTATTGAGCATTCAAAATTAATTAATTAAGCATTAGATGTAAAAAAAATCCATGCCTACAACATTCAAGCATACAAATTACACGATAGACATGATAACATCATTCAAGAATGGCAGTAGCAAAATAAGAGTTTCTTTAATCAAAAATCCGAAAGGCTATACAATGATATATATTGATAAAAGTATATACAATATATCCAAAAAAACCATACAGCCTTAGTACAAATTATCCATATGGACATAAAATTTCACGTATATATCAATAGTACAAAACATATGTTCCAAAATCCCACATAGGCATACAAAAAAAAACACTAATACATAGTCATTTCCCTCTAGGGGAAGGAAATAAATCTTGTGCTACCTTCGAAATTCAGCTGGATGGAGTGATTGTTTCTTCTCTTATCTTTCAAACACGCTCGCTAGTCCTCCTCTCTTCACTTTGGACCTTCAACTGATACAATAAAAATTCAAGATGTTAAAACATAGAAATTGAATTGTGGAATGGCATATAATAGAATATATAATCACTTACCACATACATATAGTCATCATGCACATTTACAACATCACCAAATCCATGATTTGGAGTGACAACCACCTGTAGCAACCATGAAGATATAAATTAAACTACATAAAATTATAATGATTTCTTTTGTATAATAGACCATAAAAGAGCAAATATAATGTCAAATCGACTAATCTATTCCATACCTCTCTCAATGGATCGAAACTAACTATTGTTGTAGAAACTCCATGGTCCATCATGCCACCAACATCACCAAGTTTTTCTCTTTTCAACATCTTCAAATGAAACAATATCTTAGGTATCATGTTGATATAAAGACCAAGAGGGGATAATGGAACATAAGGTGAAATAAGAGAGAGTAATGGGATGGGAATAAAAGGGTGATGTAGAGAGGGGGCTCAAACTAATTCAAAGTGAAAAATTTCATTCAAGAGGCATATAACAAGATTAAAATGGCCTATTAGATTTATCCAAACAATCCTCAAAGATTGACAACAATCGGGAGTCTAACTTCTCACTTTCACCCATGTAATCTAGCAGTAGTGCAAACTTAGTTTTTGGCCTTTAACTCTCATACTTTCCAAAACACTTGACAATAAAAAGGTGGATTCAAATACCCATTTCAGAGTTATATAACATATCTCTTAACCAGATACAAGCCTTTTGGACCAATCCCTTGAAATTAGACCCTCAACATTGTCTTAGGCCAGATTTACAAAGCAACATACCTTTAAACTTAACATAGACCCTTGAAACCTTGGGGAAAAATTTCCTTTGCCCTCAAACATCTAAAACCACAATCAACACCAAGGTTTGACACCTCTAACATAGAAAACTCCAATACCCTCAATTTCATGCCAAGTCAAGAGGGTTTATTCAAAGTCCCACTTGCACAACCTCCCAAACCATGCCACTGACTCAGACATGTATATTATGGCCCCAATATGCTCAAAAGTTGGAAAAAACTCCACACTCTCATTGATTTCCACAAACCTTAGACCCATAGCCCCATCTTCATGTGTTTAGTATACTTTCCCTTTAGAAGTCTCTCCTTCTACAAGTGAGCCATCACCAAATCTCCAACCTTGTATTGAACATCCCTCTTCTTCAAATCTGCTCTTTGTACTTCTCAAAATTATTTTGTAGAGTTTCCTTCACTTGTTGATGGATATCCCTAATTGTAACAAAAAAATCCTCTCCTTGATCACTTCTCTTATCAACTCCTTGTAGATATCTTAACTCATAGGCACCTCTAGGGTGCATGCCATAGATTACTTCAAAAGGGCTCCTACCAATGCTCCTATTAATGGAGTCATTGTATGCAAATTCAGCCTGAGGTAAAATCAGATCCCAAGCTTGTCCATGATCCTTGGTAAGACATCTCAAGAGATTTCCCAATGATCTATTCACCACTTCAGTTTTTCCATCTGTTTGTGGATGGTATGTAGAGCTAAAGGATAGGTGTGTGCCAAGTTTCTTCCACAAGGTCATCCAAAAGTGACCTATGATTTTAGAATCCCTATCAGAAACAATGCTTAAGGGAAATCCATGTATTCTAACAACCTCCTTAAAGAAGAGACCTACTATACTAGATGCATCATTGGTGAATTTACAAGGAAGAAAATGAGCCATCTTACTAAACCTATCAACTACCACAAAAGCACTATCAAAACTTCTTTGGGTTCTAGGCAACCTCAATACAAAATCCATAACTACACTCTCCCAAGGCCTATTGGGAATGGGAAGTGGTTGATAGAACCTTGCATTTGATGAAGTTCCCTTTGCTCTTTGTTAGATTGTGCATCCTTCCACAAACTTTCTCACATCCACTTGCAACCTTGGCCAATAGTAGTACCTCCTCACTTTTTCTAAGGTCTTACCAAGGCAAAAATGACCTCCAAGACTCCCACTATGTTTCTCCTTTATAATATTCTCCCTCATTGAGCATTTAGGCACACACAATTGGCTTCCTTTGAAGAGAAAACTATTCTACAATAGAAAATTAGAGTATTCACCATGAAAAGTATTCAAATTTTGATCACAAACATTGTATACCATCTTAAAATCTGCATCTTCATGATACATGTCTTTCAATGCATCAAACCCCATGCTTTGGAGTTGGATATCTTGCACCACAAGTGCCCTTCTACTGAGAGCATTTTCCACCTTATTTGCTTGGCCCTTCTTATGCTTTATTGTGAATGTATAGGCTTGTAAAGACTCCACCCACTTCATATGCCTATGATTGAATTTATCCTGTACATTCAAGAAACTCAAAGCATGATTATCAGTATAGATAACAAATTATTTAGGTAACAATTAGTGCCTCCACTTTTTGAGGGCTTGGATTATAGCATACAATTCCAAATCATAGGAAGAATAGTTCGTCTTTTCTTTATTCAGCCTCTCACTGAAAAATGCAACAGATCTTCCTTCTTGGCTCAAGACAACCCATATTTCTTGGTTACTAGCATCACATTCAATTGTAAAAACCTTATCAAAATTAGGGAACACAAGTATAGGTTGTTGTGCTACTCTCTTTTTCAGATATTCAAACCCTTTATCAGCCTCATTGGTCCAAGAAAACTTACCCTTGTTACCTCCTTTGATGGTGTCCAAGATGGGTGCACAAATTCGACTAAAGTTCTTGATGAAATTTCTATAAAAGCTTGCAAGTCCATGGAATCTTCTCACATCTGCCATGGATTTTGGTGTTGGCCAAGTAAGAATAGCATCCACCTTTGAAGGATCCATCTTCAAACATCCCTTGGAGATGACAAATCCAAGGTACACTAGTTCTCCCTTCATAAATTCACACTTTTCCATGTTGATCAAAATCTTCTCCTATTGTAGTCTCTTCAATACCATGTCAAGGTGCTTTAAATTTTCTTCTTTAGACCTACTAAACACAAAAATATCAAATAGATAAACCATAATAAACTTTCCAATGAAAGGTCTCAATACCTCATTCATAAGGTGCATAAAGGTGCTAGGGGCATTTGACAACCCAAAGGGAATCACCAACCATTCATATAGGCCCTCATTAGTCTTAAAATTGGTCTTTCATTCATCACCCTCTCTGATCCTTATCTGATGATAACCGCTTTTCAAATCAATCTTGGAAAAGTAGGATCCCCCTGCTAGGCAATCCATATGGTCCTCCATTCTTGGCATTGGGAACCTATATCTGATTGTGATCCTATTAATGTCTCTTGAATCAGTGCAAAGCCTCAAATTCCCATCCTTCCTTGGTTCTAGGATAGTAGGAACAACACATGGTCTCAAACTCTTTCTCACTAGCCCCTTATCCAACAAATCTTGCGCTTGTCTTGTAATCTCGTCATTCTAAGAAGGTATCATCTTATATGCAGCCTTATTTGGAAATGTAGCCCCTAGAATCAGATCAATATGGTGGCTTATATCCCTAGTGGGATGTAGGGAACTAGGTAGTTCATTTACTGTTATTTCCTTGTAGCTTTCCAACAACTCTTGGACCTCTCTAGGTGCATCTTCCTTCTACTTTGTGGGCAGATCTGCTTCACTCTTTGGCTTCATAATCAAGAAGAATCCACTTCTTCCTCCTTATTTCAAGGTCTTCATGAAGTACTTCTCACCCACCATAAAAACACTAGGCCCTTCATGCTTTTCCTTGTCTTCTTCTATAAGAGGTGTGAGGTTGTAAGTCACCCCATCCGTCACAATGGAGTATGTATTCTTCTCCCCATCATGCTTGGCCTTCCTATCAAACTGCCAAGGCCTCCCAAGCAAAAAGTGGCACACATCCATAGGTATGATGTCACATAGGATATTTTACTTGTATGACCCAATGCTGAATTCTACCCACACTTGCTCATTCACCAAGACCTTTTGTCCTTTACTAAGCCATGAAACTTTGTATGGATTAGGGTGAGAAATCCTTTTCAAATTCAATTTTTCTACCATCTCAATTGAAGAAAGATTATTATTTGATCCTGAGTCCACTACTATCTTACACACCTTAACTTGTACCTTGCAATTGATTCTAAAGAGTGCCTTCCTTTGTGGGGGTTCTTTAGGGATTGGTGCCTTGATAAATGCTCTCCTAATCATCAAGTTCTCCCCAACTTCTGATGTGAGATTTACTACAAGTGAGGTCAAACTTTCTTCATCTTCATGTACCAATTTAATCCTCCTCTCTCCATGATGAGATCTTGGTCCTTTATTTTTAGGGAATTTGAAGGATGGATGCCCAAGCTAGTTGCAAATGTAACATCTCCCTAAAAACTGATTGGAACTTCTCCCTCCATTAAATTTTCCTCTACCATTGAGTCTCCTACCCTTGAATCCCCCTCTATTGCTTGATTCTCCACTTGATTAATTAGTATTAGAATCCTCTTGATGTTTTTGGGACTGATTTTTTCCCCCAAAGCTGCCTCTACCTCCTAAATTATTGTCTCTTCCTCTATTTTTCCGCTCTTGTTTTCTTCTTATCTTCTCTTCAGCCTTATGTGCAATTTGTATGCAATCCTCCATGGTCTTGGGGACAAAAAAATTGATAGCATCTTGTATGTTGAGCCTTAGGACATTGATATACCTGGCCACTCTTCCATTCTCAATTTCTACATGATCACATCTCATACTCAACTTGAAGAATTGTTCAGTGTAGGATGAAACATCCATGTCTTTTTGCTTCAGATTTTTCCTCTTTTTGAAATCTTGCACCTCATGATCAACAAGAAGTAATTGTGCCTTCAACCTATGCACCATCCTATCCCATGAGTTGATCATGGATTTACCCATCTTCACCCTTTCTCCTTGGATGAAATTCCACCATGTCAAGGCGGATCTCTTCAACTTTGTTTTGGAAAAATTCACCTTCTTGTTCTTTTCCATTTATTTATATTCAAAATATTTATTCAATGCCTCTACCCATTCCAACACTTATTTCACATCTATCTTCCCACTCTACACTGGTAGGTCAATCTTCACTTCAGAGGACTCTCCTCTTGATGCTTGAAATTCTTTAAGGATTCTTCTCTCATGAGGGGGTATCTCTTCCCCCTGAGGGTTCTCTCCACCTTCTATAGGTCCTTCACCCTTTGGATCTTCTTTAGAGGAACTCTCTTCCTCCATGTAGACTCCTCTTCTTTTGTTCATTGCCTTTAAGGCCTCTACCTCTTGTCTCAAGGCCTTCAACTCCTTTTCAACCACTAGTCCAAGTTGTTTTGGAGGCATGATGTCTTTCCTTCAAAAATTACCTACAATCAGGCTTTGATACCACTATTATGTAGATTGGAATGGAAGGAAAACACACAACTATGATGGCAAAGACAATCCAATTCAACGCTTCTCTCAAATACTCTTACAAGGAGTCATAAACTCTATTATTATTTAAGTGATCAGCCCCCACACACCTAGGATTCACAAATCAGACCACCCAAAAATCTTGAAATCATTTGGATCATGTCACATTAGGACAAAACAAGGTTCAACAACCCTCTAGCACTTAGGTTTCAACAAACAACTATCACTATGGTGATTTAGACCTCACTCCCTCTTAAGGCTTGTAGCCCTTACCCGGTAGGACATAAAAAATAAAGACAATATGGAGGACTGTTAAGAAATAAAACCCATGGATTCAGACACCCCACATGGACCCCTACAAATTTCCAAAACCTTTCCTCTTGACTATCAAGGCATAACTCACAATGACCTTTTCTACCGCTGCTCCAAGAGGCCTAAATCACATACCTACACCTGGTTCTTTTTTATATTGTCTCTCCAATTCACCCCAAAGCCCAAAAAAAAACTCCTACAAGTCTTCCACACCTGTTACCATCATTCCTAAGTGCCCCCCAAACAAATTTTCCAAAAACCAAGCAAAACTCACTTTTTTGCTTAATAATTAGGCTTGCCGCATAGAGATGTCAAGCCAAGAATCTCACAACACTTTCTCCAATGAGCCTTTCATTCTCCAAGACATTGAGGAAATAATATTAAATTCATATACCTTCCATACCACCAGGATTTAGCAACTCTATAATGTGGGGATGGAAGAAACACCCACAATTCACTCAAAACCCTGATTTTGAGGGTTTTTCAGACCACCCGGGAGTAAAATTAAGATATCTCTCTCGATACTCAATGAAATCTCACCAATACAATGCAAAAATAAATATTCTTCAATTAAATATCCAAAAATTATAGGTTTGAAGCATGAAACAACATGTACAGACTGTACCAAGTACGGGATCAACAATTTCTTCAAGAAAACATAGAAATCAGCAAACTCTTTATTGAAAAATTCTTCCAAACTTCAATAACAACCTTGCCTCAACCAAGAGAGGAATATATGAAGCCTTCCAACCTCCTCAAATGTCCTCCAGCTGAAATTTGAATTAGTAGGCCGTTGGAAACACAAAAAGACTTCATTTTTTACTCTTTAATGCCTAATTAAGGCAATTTAGCCAACTTTCACCAACCCGCCTACAAAGATACCTCCAAATCATGTGAAAGGAATCCAAAACTCCTCAAAATTAAAAATATGACTCCCCTTAGGTGTCTAGCTACATCAAGGCATCCTTTTTGCTTAATTTTCCAAAATGCACTAGACTTACAAAGAAGGATGGAGACCTTGTTTGTACAAAAAGTTGGTCATCAAGACCAAAACTCCACCAAATCCCTAGGAGACCTATTACAAAGAAATGAAATGGTTCATGAGGCCTTATTACAACATTAAAAAAACAAAAAAAAAATAACAAAAGATTCTAGGTCCCTTAGACCCATGGGTGCTCCCGCACCACTATTAGACACTTAATGAAGAAACATAGAAAAGAGTGGTGCCCCTGCACCAAAGGGATTAATGGAACATAGGATGGAATATTATAGATTTATGCGATGGGATAGGATGGGATAGTAAAATATAGGGTGTAAAATTTTAGGTTAATGGGATGTGATTATTAGGGAATAATATAACATAGGGTGATCCTACGAGGTGTCTAGGGTTTGACTATAGAACATGAAGTGCGAACTTGACCTATGTGTAGAAATAATAGAGAAGAGTTATCTAGGATGAAATGCAGATAGATATGGTATAACATATGATGATATAAAGGAACATAGGGGATCATGGAACATCTAGGCTGATATAATAATGTGTACAATAAGATGGGAGTAGAAGGACATAATGACACATAGCATGGACTATAAGATATTAGTGGGATGGGCTAGGAGGTGATCATGGAAAATAGGGTGAACTATTAAATTTTAATTGTAAGGGATTAGGAAGGAATAAAAGAACAAAAAATGAATTAGGAGAACATAATGTAACACGATCAAGGAATACTTGAATGAAATGTTTGTGTTTCTCATCAATTTTTTAGATTTGTATATACACAAAATTACAAAAAATAGCTAGCATAGATTTACAACACCATTAATGAATAAAGGCTACCTGAGTGTACATTTTTTGAGGATATGAATCACGAGGTAAGGAGGAAGAAGGTGCACCAGGAAACTGTTTGAAATCTAAAGCATGTTAGGAGACAAACATTCAAATATAACATTCAACTGTTCAAATGCAATAATAATATCTTTAATACTAGTTGCATACATGTGGACTCATTGTCGAGAATGTATAAGGGTCTATAGGAATAGAGCATGCCTCATGAATAGTACGACCCTGAAATTTCATCATATCAAAATTCCACTAATTTAGTTATTCTTAAATTTCAAAATATAATTTAATAAACAACATTAAAATAATTTGCTAAATTTTACCTGAGTGTCAATGTTGAATGTATCATTCAAAATATCATCTATGAAAGTCATCACCTTTGCAACTGATGTAGATTGTGTAGCTGCATCATGAGCACCCTGATAATCGTACGTGTAAACAACACCACCAGCGCCACAATGGTGGGGTGGAGCTCGGGGCCTACACATCTCCTCCACACCAGGCTCTACTAGAGGACTCGCACACTGTAAAATGGTTTGGGTGAGTGAGCCAATTGACTTCATCGTGTCCACCTCTACAGTGTCCCTAAAAATGGAAGGAACATCGACATGATCCATCATGGGTCTTCCCAAGGCTCTCGGTGCCAACTGTGGATTACGTCGTGCAACAGGTCTACCAAGTGTGGAGCCCCCACCTCTACCCTAAAAGTCTAAGATGTCAAAATAGTTTGGCATTTTATTGAGCACAAACTCACAATAGAGTTTCCTCAAAAAGTATTGTGGCACCTCATGGTTATTGCATGGAGGTTGGTCAAATACCATCGACCACCACTCCCAAAATTTCTTTTTAATTAACTCATGGTGGCGCCAATGCATGGGGAACCTCCTGCATGCATGAGACAAAGGTTCATTGGTTTTTGGGTCTATAAATAGGGCACACAAGTCAGATTTTCTAATTTTTAGTTTTTTGGCATCTGCATATGACAAACCACTAGCATAAAATTGTTTCATCTCATGCCTCTTATTTGACCAAAAATTCATTTTCTCGCTCATTTCTCCTACATGAGTTACAACTGACTTCAATGATTCAGTAATCCCTCTCCTATAAGGGTAGGTTTCGACATGCTCAGTTAATCTTGCAATTAATTGTTGAATGTCTCTTTTATTGTTTTCAATTTGATTTTGAATATTTTCTTGTGTTCCTTGAGGATGCCTATGAATCGATGGAGGGGTTTGAGGTTGTTCTTGTATAGGAGGCTCTTCATGAGGGGGTGATTCTGAATTCTCAATGTTTCGAGGTGGATATTCATTCCCTGAGAATTAGTACAAATTTTTATTATAAAAACCTATTTAAATTTGCATTCTAAATCAAATTTGAAATAAATAGAATAAAAATACATACCTCTTTGCAATCTTTGACCTCTTTGACGTGTTGGCAACATCCTCATGGAAAATGGCAAGCTAAGGATGCAAACAATGGAAGATATTTGGCGAGCTCGCGTGAGTTGCAGACCTTAAATCCTCTTCCTCAAGTCGCAGGTTGAAGACAAAATGAGGGTTTGAAACCCAATTTTTGGATTTTATGTCAAATAAGGCATTTGGTGCACACCAACTAGCTTATTTCAAGTTTTTTTTTAACGTTTTTTCAATTTGGCACCTAAATTGTGTCACAAATTGGTGCACTTACCCCATGTCAGTTAGTTTGTTATGAAAAGTTTTATTTCGTTATGCTCCAAGAATGTAATGAAGTCCACTTTCAAATTTTTGAACAACTCTTTGCTATAGTTGAAATGTCATTTCACTTTCTTCATCTGATTGGAACAAATAAAATGCTCGCATTATTTGCAATGATGGAAAACACACTATCTCCTCTCAATTGCAAAGGGTTTTACAAGTCTATATGGGTTGCTTTTTTCTTAACACCTAGGGTTTTCCAACATGAATTTTCACAAAACAAAATGAATGTCTTGAAAATATTTTGTAATTTAGATAGTTCAAATGTATTGAAAGGCCCCTTCAATATTTATAAGGATTTTAATTTGAGTAAAAATTACATTTAAAATTAGCATGATTGAGAAAAATGTGCACAAAATAATTTTAATTTGGACAACACAATGTGGGTTTTCAATCATTTGAATCTCCTTGTTTAAATGTAAAGGGTTGTCTCATGGTGGGTTGCTTTCTTCTTAACACATAGGGTTTTGTGACATGGAATTTTACAAAACAATATGAATGCCTTGAAAACCTATTGTTGTTTAGACAACACGAATGTAGTGTGCTTCTTCGCACCTAGGGTTTTGCAACATGAAGTTTTACAAAACAACATGAATGTCTTCAAAAACATTTTCTATTTAGATAGCACAAATGTAGTTTGCTTCTTAACACCTATGGTTTTATAATGTGGAATGAATGTCTTGAAAATATTTTGAAATTTAGACAATGCAGATGTATTGAAAGACCCCCTTAAAATGTATAAGGAATTTTAATTTGAGTAAAAATTGCATTTAAATTTTGCATGATTGAAGAAAATGTGCACAAAATAATTATAATTTTGAAAACACAATGTGGATTTTCAGTTATTTGAATCTCCTTGTTTAAATGTGTTCAAGTTTTTTTAGAGAAAAATAAATTTTCAACTGCTCTACTTCTTTTCAATTATTTTTAGAGAAGATTCATTTTTCATTCCATGCATTCGAGCACCTACTACCTCCAGTTCAGCATTGCCATTTTCCCATTTCAGGGTATGTGCAGGATCATGATGGGCCAGAAAGTGGCGATATGTAAGCCATATGATGGTCCATGTGTTTGACGACTTTTTTTTACCCAAAATTGATGAAACGAAAAGGGTTTTTAGAGGATATTCTCAGCTTTCGAAAAATATAAATTATGCTTTACTTTGAATTTAATAAATAATTATTATTCATTTTTTATTAGAATTACGAATAAAGTCCAGATTGATAGGCTAATTGAAAAGCATCTATAACTTTCAAATGGTATCACATTTTTTGAATCTGAAACATGCGTCACATTCTATGCTTTGTATAATATAGGATTAAAAAATAAAAAATTGAATTTCATGAATTTTTGACCAATTTAAGGTGGTTAGACAGACAGGCTTTTATATTTTTTAAAATTTGTAATAAAAAATTCATAATTAATTATTTACTTAGAAAAAAATTATAAAAAAATATGCATCACATCGGGACATGAGTCCTCTACTTATATCTAAAATCTTATAAAAAAATATTATAATTTTATTATGGTTAGGGTGGTTAGACAGACACCTACTTCTTATTTTTACCCTAAAATTTAAATACTACTGCATTGAAATTTCAAATTTTCACCAAATAGATTTTTTTTTTAAAAATAAAGGTCTAGTATTTTAGAAACTAAATTCAATTTTCTATAGATTCTATTTTTACATTTTTTTGAAATAATATAGATAACTTATTCAAATTTTTATGTCAAGTTGTCTAACTATGATTTTTTGTCTTTTTATTGCCACTTAAGGGCCTGTTTTTTCCATGATGATCCTGCACATACCCTTCACATAGTGCACATGCTCCTTCGTCAACTTCTGAAGAGGAATAATCTCTTCATTCAATAAATTATCTATCTCATTCACTTTGGTTTTCTTAATTTCAAGTGTTTTTAGAGAAGATTCCTTTTCGATTACATACTTTCTACTACCTGCTACTCGAGTTCTGCATTTCCATTTTCCCATTGTGCATAATCTACATGCACCTTCCTTAATTTCTAAACAATGGGGATAATCTCTTCACTCAATACATTATCTTTTATCTATCTCAATCAATGTGGTCTACATAAATTTCAAAGGTAAACTTCATTACATTCTTACTATGTACTAAACAAATCTTTTTCATTACGTTCATACAATCTATATGTAACTGCATGTTGGAAAACATTGGGTGTCTAATCAAATTGAGGTGAGGGGTGACAAACCAATTGGGTTGTTACTACGCTAATAAAAAAGGTTTTGATTACATTCATATTGTTTTCTAAAATTCCAGGTTGGAAAACACCAGGTGAACTATAAAACATGCAACCCACATAGCATTCTAAAACCTTTTACAAGTAGCAACCCAATTGCTTAGTCACCCCTTACCTCAATTCGGTATGTGTTTTGTATTCCCCACCTACAACTCCTCCTTGTGCTCATGCAAGCCACGAGGCCTAGTTTTATCAGTTGGAAGGAGGTGGGAAAACTGACCTAACGGTGTCGTTATCTCCTTGCTACCTTTTCCCTAACATTTGCTCCCATCTGTCAATTTTATCAGTTTTATCCCCCATCTGGCCAGCCCTGCACTATGCCATCTCATCATGTTAATACTGAATTTGACCCCAATATCTGACAGACGTTCGTCAGACTTTCGACAATCTATTGTCGGTCGACCGACAAATCACAAAAATCAGCGTTGTCGCTCACTTTTCGTCCACATCCCGACAGACTATAAAACATCAAACACATGAAAAACATTTGTCGGAACCATGACGCACCCTTCATCGATCACACGATGAAGAATGGGTGGACCATGAGCAGCATACCATAGATGAAGCATCAGAGAAGCGACATTCATTTGTCAGAACTAGGACACTAGTTTCATTGCTCTAGCGACAAACAATACCTAAAGAACGTGTGGTGTACTGTCGATGAAGCATTGCAGCAATGAGATTCATTCATCGGAACCAGGATACTATTTTCGTCGCTCTAGCGATGAACAATACTCGAAGCACATGTGGCGTACTGTTGATGAAGCGTCAGAGCAGTGAAATTCATTCGTCAGAACCAAGAAGTCGATTTCATCGCTCTAGTGATGAACAGTACTTGGAGCACATGCGATGTACCGTCGATGAAGTGTCAGAGCAGTGACATACATTCGTCGAAACCAAGATGACAGTTTCATCGCTCTAGCGATGAACAATACCCAAATCGCCTGCAGCGTACCTTTTCCAAACCATTGGATTAACAACATAAGTTTGTCAAACTCGTGATGAGATAGGCAATTCATCATGGTGAAATTTTGTCAGTTACATTGCAGATTCATCGAATGCTTTTTGCAGTTCATCGCAATTTCGATGGAACAATGCAATTTAAAAAAATAAAAACTAATCGTTGAAATGTAGGCATATCAGTGAAAGATCAATACTATTACAGCAATCAAAATTGCCTGAGAAGATATATAGGGGTGACTTTGGGCGATATATAAAAGTAGTAGGAGGCTCCAAAGTGCATCCATAGGGATAATGACAGGACATAAGGATAGGTCAATCAAAGAGAGAAAGTTGATGTGCCAAGACCATGAGCATTTAATAGGGGTAGTAAAAGACAATATGGATTGTCATCAATGCTCAGATTTAAAGGACAAATTGGAAGACTTCATTATGAAAATTTAGATCACAATATGATTAACCCTGTTTGGACAAATGCAATGACATTAGTGTCAAGAGTTAAGAGGCCATTCAACTTTGCATTTCAATAAATTTTTGTATGCATTGAGTAAGTAGTGTTTAGAAGGTAGAAAAAGGATAGTCATATGAATTTTTAAAATATCAAACAACATGTCAGTTGTTGTGTTTAATTAGGCTTATAGAGGCAAGGACTTATCATTTTTTGCATACATCTGTAGTCCAAGCTCTAGGCCTGCATTATTTGGTTACTATGTATGAGAAATGAGCAATGAATAATTGTAGAATATGGAGGCTATGGATGATATTATGATGGCCACATTTGATGTTGATCAATAATTGGAGCAAAATATAAAACCTATGATGAGTCATGAGATCAAGGGGACTGTCATGGACAACAAACACAACCTACGAACTGGATTCTAATTTTGCTAAAAAATAAAAAATCAAACTAGTGAATATTAAACTACACACTAGAATCTAATTTTGTGGAAAATGAGCAATTTGGTGAGAAAAAGTACCTGAAGTGCGTCTTGGATACTTAGCTAGTGTACTAAAAAATAGGATTGCAAACCCAAAATTATTCTCACTCTTGAAATTCAATAGAAAAATACATAATGTTATCCTGGATACTTAGCTCTTAGACAGTCAATAAAACAATATGAGCATGATTATGAATGGTTTTAATTGGTCCCACTCTTGATCTCCATGTTTGAGAGCCTTCTCTTTAAGACCCCATGAATCCACTATGATCCATTGCTGCCAAAAGAGATATTAATGTGTAAACAAGGAGAAACATTTAGACAAACTGGTTGTTGATTTCTTCTAAGAAATTTAGAGATTGCAAAAAGAAATACCTGATGGGGATCATGTGGGATTTCTAGAGAAAGCACTACAATATGGCCTTGAGCAGCAATGACAAAATTTGGATTAGCTTCACAGTAAATCCTAACAACATGACATTGAAAATTTCTCAGGTACTGGGTCCTCTCCTCTAGATTAAATTAAGGAAAAAATTATTTTAAACACAATATGTATAGAAGAATATGAATGTAAAGGAAATGGATATTAGAAAAACATAAATGTAAATAAAAGTAGTGTGAGCAGAAAATGAATCGAAATTGGTCTTGAACAAATAAAATCATACCCAATTAGCATTAAGTTATACTGACCTTGTACTCATTGCCATTGTCAATCTTGAAGGTTACTTTGATGCCTTTTGTAGAAAGATGTGTAATGCCATATTTGAAATTATGCAGATTATTTTTTTAATTCTTCTCCATTTTGATATTTTCTTTAAAAAATTCATAGAAAGATATGTAATGCCATATTTAAAACTTACATATTTTAATTTTACTAGTTATGTAATTATAGGATATGATTCCAACAATTGTGAAATGCATTGGCAATATGCTATATGAATGAAGTAAACTATGCAAATGGCAGGTGTAAATCCAAATTCCTTAACCCTTGCCAGCATCCTTCTTGCCTTTTTTAAAACATGTGCTTTGGAACAGGGCATGAAAATCCATCTAAGTATAATGAAAAGGAGATTTTTGTTAGATATTATACTACAGTAAGTTGAATGAATGTAAGTAGAGATATTTTAGCATACCTACAAATGGTACAAAATTTCATGGTTAAGTGGAAGCCTCCCATAAACAACAAGATCCAAATATCCGTGTATCTATCTCAATCGAGCCTATAAACCCTTCAGAGCTGTCAAATTTTCAAATAACCTATTATGCACAAAAGTCAAATTTTAGAGACCACTAAAATAAAAATAAAAAACAGAGCTTTGAAACCAAATCCATACACAACATAATGTTCATAGTGAAAAGTTAGCACTTTCTTTCATCTTTGCATATTGGTTTGATGCTTCAAACAATGCATTTCTTATATTGAAAAGTACATTACTTACCTTATTGAGCTTCTCTTTGTTTTGAGAATAGTTTAATATTATCTACTTAATAGGGCCAACCACATGAAGTTGGAAGCTCATTTGGCCCCTCCCCCCCCTCACATCAGTCTCAATTCCCCATACCCAATCATTTAACATTAATCACTCATTCATCCATTAATAACATATAACATTCATTCATTTATCCTGCATTAATAGCATATAACATTCATTCATTAACATTTTCAAATTCATTCATTCATCCATTAATAGCATATAACATTCATTCATTAACATATAACATTTATTCATTAACATATTCACATTCATTCATTAAGATATTTCATTTTTTCAGTTTTTACATATTATCAAAAATATAGCTATCATAATATGATTACAATCTCTTTTTTTTTCTTTTTTCTTTTTTGCAGCTTAAAAAAGCTGAAGTGGAGTATCATTTTCAAAATAATTTGTCCCCCCTTGAGTTGTTCTGAGATCTTCTCATGATCTTAATGTATGCCTAGTTGTGTACTCACAATGTGAACGCGACTGCAAGGGGGGGTTTGCTGCAATAGCAAAGAAATGTTAAATTGATATGTTTTATTATTATTGTTACACGTATTTCATTAATTAAAAGAACATCAAAGTGGTTCTCTTTAACTGATTGGGCCACTTCATGTTCTTGATATTGTCTTATAGCCTCATGCTCAATATGTTGAACACCCCCTAAATCCTGATCTAGAGTTGAAACACGAAAGATTACATTAATTAATACACCAATTGCAATTAAATATGTTTAAAAGAACATTAGAGTGGTCATCTTTACCTAATGGAGCCACATCATGTTCCTGATCTTCTCTAGCCTGATTATGCTCAACATGTTGATCATGCTCTACATGCTCTAAAGTTGAAACACGAAAGGCTACATTGATTAATACACCAAATGCAATTAAAGATGTTTAATTGTATTAATCCATACTGTGTTTTGTAGAGCACATGAATACATCTAGTACCGAGATGCAAACCATGGCCTTCATCGATAGGTTGTGTTCCACCCTCACCAGGCTGCATTCCAATGTCATGTGCAGTATTATCATTGCTTATTTGTGTAAAACAAATAGGCACATTATTATAGTGGAAATTAATATTGAATAGATTGCACAAGTATTCAATTTGAAATAAACTTTATTGAGTTTATGTACCTACATACTGGATGCAGTGGAAGATTGTGTTTTCCCAGTCGAGACTCTTAGCTGTTCAGTCAGGGCTCCATAGCCTTGGTGGAAGGCAATCTTCAAGCCCTCTTCTGTGGGCACTCTGTTGAAATCACAACCCTGCATTTTGCATGCGATCATGAAATTTGCTTCTATGGTGCGATAAAACCAAAAAAAATTGTAATTTATTATTTGGATGCAATATTTCATTTATTGATACTTACAAATCATGCGGCTATTTTCATATAACCACTAGAGCCAAGTTTGTGTTGCCCATGTTTTGCTAGTCTTGCCTTTGTTGTCTTCGATGTGTCGGGTAGCCTATGAAAAATTTGAAATATGTTAGATTATGTAAAAAGAAAGAGTAATAAATATATATTTAAATTGTTGATTGTTTCACATACCTTCCTTGGCCCGGTGGTGTCTTTCTTTTTTTATTTTCAGCCTTCTCCTTTCCATCTGACACCAAGTCCTTCCACTCCCTTTCTAAAATCATAGGGGGATGCTCATACTTTCTGTTCTTCTGTAAATGTGACCTATATTGGTCCCTCACATACTTTAGATAAGTACCAGCTTTCTTAAGGACCTTGGTTGGGTTGAATGTCTTATCACCAAACAACACAACTAAACGGTTAATGAGCTCATCTTTTAAATCTTGATTTTGGGCATTCCACCATGTATGTATGGTGGGCCTGAAGAGCTCCAATGTAAGATAACTTAGATGTTTATAAAAAACATCATTTCCTACAAAATGATCATGGGATCATTATTCTATAAAGAGTAATCAATAAATAAATTTCAATCAGATTATATATAATAATAATTAAAACATTTTAAAGTACCTGGGACCTTCTCTATCTTTATGGGAAGGAAATCCTCGATCACCACAAATATGACCGAAAATGATCCCATACTAGTAATATAGGAAGATCCAGGAAATGCTACTAGAACATCACCAATACTAGCAGCCTTTGTATCCATAGGTACTAACACATGTAGTGGCATGTGTTCACTGCCAGACGGTGTACTACTGAATGCCTGCATGGTATGTGTTGTCAAAATTTCAGTCGACAATATAGGCACGAATGATGGGGTTGGATGATGTGTTGTATGTGCAAGAAGATCAAGATTGACACTTGTACTGACCCCTACTTCCCAGGCAACACTTGCAATACCTTCATCATGGCCAGTAGCACGATGAGGATGCAAATAATCCTATAAAAATAACACATATTTTAGTTCATGACAAAAAAGAGTACAAAATATAAAACCATGAATGAACTTGTGTTATAATTAAATATCTCATGACAACTTACTTGCAAGTTATGTGCTCTCTCAGACAATATTTTAACCCTTTCTCTTATCTCATTTGTTTGAGGCACTATGAATACCAACTTAAGGATTTCTTCATTGCATTTTTTTTGGGCCTTTCTCATCATATCCACAGGGTTTGCGGAAAATGCGATGTCATCAGTGCATAATAGTGATTGCACCTCCATATGGATGCTCTCTTGTACTGCTAGTGCCTTTCCCTGATCAGCCAACTGCAACAAGACTATTAAAAACATTATCGAAATTAACCCAATAAACTCATGAAAAAACATAATAATAAAAAATTTTGCTCATATCTAATTTGTACAATTACAATGAGGTAAAATTTTCAGATAGAAGCGCCTAAAGATGGATCGTGATCTATGCTCTAGGTCGGAGCCTTCCTCATATGATCAATGTCCCGCTGTGACAAAAATTAAATATAAAAAACATTACCGAAATGAAACCAATAGACTTACGAAAAAAAACATAATAATAAAATGGTATATTGGAGTCATTAATTGGATTTTGGGTAAAATGGTATATAGTACATACTGCCCCCATAGTAATTGTGTTTGTATCTAAGCGATTCAAATTGTAATTGATTAGCAACTCTTCCCCTTCACTTATTGATTTTACCGCACATATGAATACATGGTTTCCCTCTCACGCCTCAAATATACAATTGAGTTTCTTATTTGTTGACCGAGGTCGTGTACTATTTATAAACCCTAAAATATTCTCCGATGCTTTTGGCCTCCCGTCTATGTACCTAGCCACTCCTTTATTTTGATCCTTATCTTTTAGTTGTATATATTTTTTGATAGTGCATACCTACACATACTTCGTGTATATCGAACCAGTTGCATCCAATCTTTGTAACTGTAATAGGGTCCAACATACTCCATCAACTCAATAAATTTGTTGTAACAGACCTTTATGTCATCCATGCAAAATAGGCCCAAACCATGTAATGACGATGGTGCTATGCGATATATCCTCTCGTTGACACAAAGATCAGTGTATTTTGGAGGAATTTCCTTGGGTACCCATTGTTTCCATAGATGTTTTTACCTCAAGGGCACCTTGATGTTGCTTATGCTCTCATCATCATAAGAACATGACCCCCCTTCAGCAAGAAAAAATTCCATGCGTTTACAGAATTTTCTTCTAATATTTTGACCTCTAGTTGATCTCCCTCTTTTAGACCTACTACATGTCTCTCTTTCCTCTTCTCTTCATGAATTTCTCTCGCTCGAGGAAGATAAATCTGAAAAATACCTATTTGGCAATACCTACACTCATAAGGATGTTGGATGAAGTTCTTTCATGGCAATGTGATCTGAAGGTGACATTATGATTAATCTATCATTTCATCGCTAGACTTTGACAGGTTATAAGGTAATCAAGTCTTGATAGATTGCAAGTTATTGTTACTACCGTCCAAATGTGTCCATCACAAATCAAATCTACTTAAAATTTTAACTCCCAAACTTTGTAACAAGTGTTAAATGTGACTATGGTCCACCAATTACACAACCAAGGCATCAAATGTATTCTCTAATTGTAATCAAAGGAATTTTTCTCTTCATTCAAGTAAATAAACTGGAAGGGAAACACCACCAAGTGGTTTATTGGACACCTACATGACTAAAAATAGCAGAAAATTTACATTTAATTTCCATATGTCTAAGTTGTTAACAGGGTGGGAGTGTGTACTAGGCCTGGTAAAGTCATCATAAGTTTATTCTTTGGCAATAAAAAATGTTTAAGTCATCTTAAATCTTCCTATGTCTAATTGCTAGGAGACTTTTGGTATATTTTAAGGTAGGATGAGTGGTCACATCAATGTTCTAATTCTCTATGACAGGGTTTCAACATCTTCAAATAGTGAAAGGTAGTGCTCATAGTCATTTGAAACAACAACATTTTGATTATGTATGATGGTAGGGTTTGATAACTTAAAATAATTGGCTACCCAACAAACTTAAAGTCAAAATAAACTTTTTTAGTTTAAGGGGTTAGCACTTTCTTTCATCTTTGCATATTGGTTTGATGCTTCAAACGATTCATTTTTTATCCCACTTCTATCATATTGTATTCCCATCCCATTGCAATTGTTGGAGGAGTTGATACCAAAATTTCATATCAAGTACCACATTTTTGAAGCAATTTTTTGTGTTTTAAATTTTTTTCTGAAGTTCTTTTGTGTTGTATGGATCCATACAAGCTTGAAATTCTTTGAGATCATTGGTGTAGATAAATATATGTGTTCCCTTTCATTTACATTTGTTTTGAAGTTCTCAATCACTGTTTTGTGGGATTAAACAATCAAATACAGGGACTGTCCTGTTGTGCCTGTGTAAGGGTTTGAGGGCTAAATAGAAATGACATCCACCAATCCACCCACTATCTTGGAACTATAACTTAGTGGATTGGTGTGCATCATGGTGGATTTTATGGAGTTTCAAATCTTGTTCTTTGAATTCCATTTATGTTTTTCCCTTGTCTTAGCTTGTTACATTGTTTAGGAGGAACCTAAGGTTGGGTTTTACCTTGGCTTTCATAAAAATCCTAATGTTCCATGTAAAATCTTGGGTGAGATATATTCAGTCATTACCTTTTTGGAGTGGGTATTAAAATGACTTATGTCTCATTGTTTCATTTAGGTCGGGCCCCTTTTTGTAAATTGAGTTAAATATTTTTCCTAACTTTATTACTTCCTAAGTTTAGGTTGGTCCGTGCCCTATGTTACTGATATTATCCCAAAACTAAGGGGAGGTTTAATAATCAAAAGATCTTCTGAAACTTCAACTAAAAAAGCTACAAACTTGACTGTAAATGTGGCCAAATTGGCCCAAAAGACAGCTAAAAGAGAAGAAGCTGAGAAAAAAAGTTTGATGGATAAGTATAACACCATTATTGGAGAGTATAGTAGAATGCAACAAAGGAATGTTGAGCTGCAAACTGAGGTAGACAGGTTGAAGTACAAACATGTGGGGGATGCTTCTAGTGCTCTTGGTACCCTGGCCATACCTTCTACATCAAGATCAGTACCTCCAACTTCTCCAATTGTTTCTACTCTTGGTTCCCCCATCCAGAATCATGCTTCAAGTCCTTCATTAGAGCCAGTTGAAGAGGAGGTTGATTACTCTATAGATCCCACCAAAAATAAGATTCTTAATAAGATTAGAGAGCTACAAGAAGCTCTAAAAGAAAGTGAGAAAGGAGCAGTTGCCAACAAAAATGAAGTTTTAGACACAAGTTTTAGGCATTTGAATTAGGGAGTTGATGGTAGATTACCATCGGTTTATTCTTTATATTCTTTATTCTTAGATTCATTAAGAAACATTACTAGGGATTAGGAATTAGTTTTTCCTTTAGTTGAGAAGTGGATCCCTAGGGCCAATGACCTAGATGTTATGTATAAGGCCTCTAGATTCAATGTAGACAATAGGCCCCAATCATTAAGGCCTACTCAATTTTTTGTAAAATCACTACAAGGTTTTCAAGCCTTACCTGATGATTTGAGTAGGAATATTAAGGAAGTGGTAAATAATTTTGATGACTGGAGTGGCATGTCTTTACCAGATTTATAGGGACTGCCCTATTTTGCCTATGTAAGGGTTTGAGGGCTAAATAGAAATGACATCCACCAATCCACCCACTGTCTTGGAACTGTAACTCGGTGGATTGGTGTGCATCATGGTATGATAGAGGTTCATTGCATTTAGGGGTCTTTTAAAGCAAGAAACTTAATAGATATCTTGGTAGAGTCATAATGACACTGTTTGATGGTCCAATCTCTACTTCAAAACAAAAATATCTCTAACAACTCTAAGAGCTATAATGGGATGGAATCAAAGGAACCTTCATATGAAGGATCTTCTAATGAAGGACCTTTGAATTAAGGTCTTCATTTGAAGGTCCTTCATGCCAAGGTTCCTTTTATAAAGCATTTTGGGCATGAAATATTTAAAATAAAAAATACCTTCATTTGAAAGTCTTGACATGGCATCATTTTTGAATGAAGGTTCTTCATTCAAAGGTCATGACAACATCACCTTCAAATGAAGGTTCTTCATTAATTGGTATTTTGTAATTTTGAATGTGATAATAATTTAGGGTTGAAAACAAATCCATTTGAGCCTTTTATAAATGAAAGGACATTTGATGCAATCATATGCCTTGTCAAACTTTTAACTTAATAGTAAGGGAATCATGAGTATTTTTTTGGGCCCATTCCACAATCTCCGATGCAAGGATTGAATTTTCTAGAATGTATCTACTATCAAGAAAGCCAATTTTTTTACCTCTATGACTATATCTCAAGCAATAGGTTTAATTGTAATGGAGATGATATTGACAAGGATTTTGTAATCTAGGTGCTGAGAAGCATAATTGGCCACCATCCTAGGAAAGATTCTTCATTCTCACTTTTACATGTTAAAATTTAATAATACATAGATTGATGAAAGAGCCCAAAGAGCCTTTCTCCATGTTATCCAAGTACACATAGCAATGGTCTTCTCTTATACGATTGGACACGATTTCAAGAACTTAGCTAGGAATTATTCATTTAACCTAAGGTTTTCTCATAATGCCATCATTGGAAAAGTATGATCAAATTCTTCTATTATGAAGAATTGGTCTATGTGCCTCTAGTAATCACTATAAAAATGTGAAAGACTAAGCTATTTTATTTTTTCTATCTTATCTTATACCATTTTAAGAGAATGGGTGGGTCAATGTATGAGAAGATCTTTGGAAAGTAGGCATGAAAATTGTAGTTTAAAGAGAATGGGGGTGCCAAACTTACAGTACTCATTGTCCCTTGGTCATCAATTTTCCCTGAGTGCCCTCAACCTCATCCTCGACACTAGCATTGACCTTGTTTTAGCTCCAAAATCTTCGTCGATGTTGGTATTGACCTTGTTTTCACTCCTCAAAACTCTTCCTCAACATTGGTATTGAACTTTCACTTGTCCAATTTGACGAGCTACAACCTGGTTTAGTTAGGTTTTAGAGTATGTTAATTAAATTTAAAATTATGGCGCCATTTAGAGTAGTGAATATAAAGAAAGCAAAGCTTATTATGGCACCATTTAGAGTAGTGAATATAAAGGAAGCCAATCCTATTATAGTCATGAGGGAAATAATAAAACTCCTAGGATACTTTGTGAAACCATTTTCCTTGGTTAAAGGGAGGCCATAAAATATACCTTTGGATTTTTTCAAGCTTCAAATATGAGGATTTGCAAGGTTCTTAGCAACATGAGTAATAGAAATGTGTGCAACAAGAATTTTTGAACATGTATAGAATCTCCTTGCCAAAGAAAGGGGCTTCATAATTTAATATGATGATTTTTCTTAGCTCTAGAAATGATATGTTTCCTTAAAGAGGAAGGAGAAACCTAAAAGCTAAAAGAGATGCTTAGGAATCTCATCACTTCCTTATGATCAACCCCCTTCTATCCATAGGAATTGAACCAATTGGGCTTGGCTAAGAATGATTTCCTATAACATTGAGTTTTATGCCACTATATATTTGACCTTAAAGCTTTCCAGAAAATATCTAGGCATTGAATATCCTAAATAATTTCACGTTTTTCATCCAAGAGAGTGAGAAAGGAGTCATCATAAAAATGACCATTGAATAATTGGGCTATAGAGTTACGAAAGCAACATCCAATCGTCGATTGTCGGATTCACATCCTTAATGTTTGTTAGAATTTGACAAAATATTTTTTTGTTCTTCGTTTTGTCCATCTTGTCGGAAAACACAACTTAATGTAATGACTATTTTAAATTCTTCCCATAGTATCTTTTCTCACCTTTTTCTTTCATATGGAGCCATGTCATTTACTGAAGGTAATTGTGCCAAGTATCCAACTAAAATCATGTAGATATGCCTGAATATAAAATATTTAATTAAATTGATAAGTATGAATTTGTATAGAAGGAACTATAATAGAATTGAATATAAAATATTGTAATGTAAAGTTATCAAAAATAGAAATTTCAATCTAGAACTCACCTCCAAAACTTTGGTTACTGTTTTTTGGGAATGCTTTTCGAAGCCTGGAATCTACGTTTTCAAGCAACCTCTCCCCAATGAAACTCATTTCATCTATCAATGTGTATCTGACATGTGATATTTATTCTTGGAAAGTTGTAAGTCTTGTCCCTTCTAGTTCATTGAAATATCTTATTGGAATTCTTAGCTTTGAATGAATGGTTGAAGCACCAATGTTGAATGTTGCAACTCCAGTAGGCATGAATAGAAGTAGAGGAGATTGTTTGGGAGAAGAATTTTTTTCTAGTGCTAGGTTATGTGTTAGGTTATATAGTGTTTGAGCCTAGCCTCAAACACTACAATTAGGGTTAGGTTTTGGATTAGGTTTATGGTTATGGTTAGAGTTTAGGGTAATCTCTAAATTTAAGTTTAAGTCGTAGTTGATTATTTTCCCACAAAGGGAAATTAGATCCATTTTTTCTCATGTTCATTATAGCCAACTATGGCTTAATCTTAAATTTAGACATTTTCTTGAAACCTAACATCATATCCCTAATATAACCATAACCCTAACCCTAATCATAAGATTGACTCATACCCTGACCTTAATCGTAGCCCTAACAATAAACCTAATCCTAACCCTTACTTGGAAAGTAAACCATCATTTTCTCATTAATGTAACCCTGGACATAAATTTAACCTTAACACTATTTCTCAAAACCATAATCTTAACCATAACCCAAATCCTTTTTATCACAACCCTAAACATAAGCATAACTCTAACCCTAAACCCTAAACCATGATCTTAATTGTAACCCTAAAAATAAACACAACCCTAACCCTAAACCCTATACCATGATCCTAATTCTAATCTAACCCTAACACTAACCTTAACTTACACCATAACCTTAACCCTAATTGTAACCCTAAACTAAAGAAAAATGCTACACCCTAAACTATAATCCAAATCTTAAATCTAGCCCTAACCCTAATCATAACCTAACCCTTTTTCTCGAAACCTTAACCTTGACCCTAACCCTCACCTTTATCATATCTTTATAACCCTAACCAACCAAAACTCTATCCCCAACCCTAACCCTAAATATTTTTTTATTTTATTAATTAGTTGTATTCACTCTAATAACCCTAAACCTATCCCTAACCCTAACCCTATCCCTATCCCTGGCCCTATCCCTGGCCCTAATCCTAACCCCAAATCTAAGCCAAATATAAAAACAACCCTTAATCACAATAATAACCCTAAAACCTAATTCAAAATATAACCCTAATACTATAATCCCTAATTGTAATCCTAAACCCTAACCCTAATTTCATATCTAATCCCAACCATAACCAAAACTCTTAATCTAACACTAACCATAAAACATAAACCCTAATCTAACCCGAATCCTAACATTATTTTTCCTAACCCTAACCCTAACTCTAAACCTAACACTAACCCGAACACTAAATCCTAACCCTAATTAAATACCCAATCATAACCCTAAATTGTAACATGATCCTTTGAATTGGATACTACATAAATTTTATGTGTTACAATCATTGTTTCCATTGTTGGCATTTTTACATTGGGATATGTTGATGGTGAAAATGACACAAACAATGTTTAAACAAAATATTTCTACTCTATTTATCCTGAAAAAGAAAGATAACATATAGTAGCCTAACTCCCAAGGTCCTAGTAGTTGGTTCTCAACTGTTTGGTGTCACTCAGTCGGTCCATGCAACTATAATATTCAAGGGGCCTTTGTTGGTAACAAGGAATACAAGCAATAACTTATTCATCGCGCTATTCTCAATAAAGAAAGGGGGTTTTAAACAAAAGAAAAAGATAAATCAGAGGGTAAATTAGTAATCATGAATCAAACTTATCTAGCATCCAGACATATCTTCAACAATGAATGTTTTTCCAACAGATCAAGAAAACCATAGCATGATACAATTTACAGAATAATCTATACCATTGCATACATCTAAGGTGCTTAATTTAACGTCACAGTCACATATCACAAATATTTTCAAAGATTCCAAAAGAACACACATTCATTCATCACCAATATCATAGATCAACAGACTTCAAAAAATTCAATTCACCGATAATCTAATGAGATAATCCTTAAATCTAGTTTCTTCTAATGACTTTCATCACATAAGAAACTCTCATGCTTCAGCACAATCACTGGCATACAGATAGATTATAACTCATCAACCTTATCAAGTAAAACTTAATTCTAACAACATATTGCACAAAACCTGTAATTTTATTTAATTGTAAAATGAAGTAACAATGTATCTCTGTAACAACTATGAAAAATTATATCTCCTACTATCAGGTGGCCAATTCTATTCTCTATTAGCCGACCCTTACAATATGATACCTCACAAGTATTTATAGAAATAAAAAATCTGAAGTCCTCTTCTATTTTAAGTCGGCCCACCCATTTAGGGATTACAATTATCTTGGAAACTCAGTTAAACTGGAAAAAAATGAACATAGGAGAGAAGAAATTCATGCAGTTCAAAAACTGCCAGTCCTGCATGCAACATGCAAAGAAGAGAAGAAAGCCATGCGTGCATGAGATTTATGCATGCAAAGTTTGTTCTATAATGTACTCATCAAAACTAGGGAAGACTTGTTGTAGTATGTCCGATTCTGGCCCATCAACCCAGTTGTCTTCAAACTTAATTCTTTCTAACTCTTCTGCAGAAAACCCTCTCATATCTTTCAATTTCGTTATTTCCCTCTTAGCTGCCCTTATCTCTTCTTTGATATCCATTAATCTATCTAGCAGAAAATCTTCACTGTCAACTCCTTTTTGCATAACTTCTTTGAACCTATCATCCCATTTCTCTTTTATTCGGCTTAAAGGTAAACCTTCCTTTATTGGTACATCCACATTCACAATGATGGCCTCCAACTCCTCAAACTGTTCATTCAAATCCTTAATAGAATCTTGAACTTCATTTCTATGTTTATATAGAGAATTTGATCTAAACCGAAGTATGCAAGAAGTCTTTTCCAAGAAATCTTTATTATCTTCTTCAAGAATCGACTGTTCTAGGAGAGTAGTCTTAGGCAATTTATTAACTTCTTTCAATTTTTGACTGTATCCTTTGTACTCCTCTTGTTCTTCAAATGTTTTAACATATTGATTCATTTCTTCTATCAATCCCTCGGTCATTTTGTAAACCCCAAAATTGTATTTTGGTACTTCATTTATTTCTTGATTCAACTTATCAACCCACCTATCCAACATTTTCACCTTGCCCCTTACTTGTACCAAATCATCTACTTCTTTCTTACTCAGCAAAATTGGGGTCTCAATAGTGGTAACCCATTGTGTCCTCAGAGCAAAAACACTTTTCAAGAAAACACGTAACTGATCTAACTAAGCCTTAAGCTCATCTTTCCTTTGTTTATCCTTCAACATTCTTGACTTGGTTGAAGATGCTACCACATCAATTAAATTCATTTGTTGATCTCTGATAGGTCTCCCCAAATTAACAGTGCCTAGCTGATAATCTATCAATTGCATGTTGCCTACATCCTTGTCTATCATGCGTATAACACATTCCACCGCAATTTCTCCTTTGTCAGTTAGCCTAGTGGAATGTAGGATCTTGGCCTTCTTTTTAGGCCTTTCTTTCTCAATTTCCTTCATCATATCCTCCCAATTGAGAGGTTGTGAAGGTGTCAATGATCTCTTCTGAAGATCTAGCCTCAACCAAGTGGGAGCACCTGGAGTAATAGTCATCATAGTTGAAGAAGAAGAGGCAGTAGTAGAAGGTGGTTGCACATTTTCTTGAGGTTGAGAATCAACCCCTTGTTGCTCTTGCTGCTCTTGCTCCATATTTTCCTTAGCAAGCTTTTCAACTTCCTACCTGTCCTTTTGTTCTTGTATTTTCTTATCTTCTTCCTCCTTCTTCAACCTTTCTTCTTCTAATCTTCTTTTCTCTAATTCTTGGTTTCTTTCTTCCTCTAAAGCCTTAAGATTTTTTGTAGCTTCCTTTTCCTCTCGTTGCTTCTTGTTCAGTTCTTCGGCTTCTTTCTCCTTTTGCAATCATTTTGCTTCGTCTTTCTCTTTGTGAGATTATTTAACTTTTCCACCAGAACTTCTCTCTCCCTTCGATGTCTTTCCTTTTCCTCCTCAAGGTCATGAATTTTTTGTATCAACTCTAATTTATCATTCTCTTCCTTGACCTTGAGCTCATGCTCTTTTTTCCTCTCCTACTTCTCTATTTCAGCAGCTTTTGAATTAGCTTCTATGTGTTGCTTCTGAAGTAAGGAATCAACCTATATCTTGGAATCAATTACCTTTTGTTTATCTATTGCTACAATGTGTGCTTGATCATCAGCAGTCTTCTTGGCCTCTTCAAATAATGCCCACTGATCCTCCTCTATCAGCACCTGTTCAGTATCCTCCTCTAGAGGCATATTTTCTTGTACACCCTTCTCTGATAGAGTCTCATCAGAATCCATTCCAATGTCATGAATTTCTACCTCTACTCCTTTTCCCTTCATGGATTCAACAATATTATGAAGAGTCCCTTTTTGCACTTCTTCACTTTGTTTCTTTGTAAGTGGGACTTGAGTAGAGGATTCACCTAATGCAGGTGTTGAAAGCACAGGTCCTACTTGGGCATCTCCCTCTTGTGTCTCTGGTACATCTTGAGCCACTGCTTCAAGCTCAATTTCTTCAATATCTGGAGGAAATAATTCCAATGGCTCTTTAGAAGGTAATTTGCTTTTAATTCTTTTATAGACCTTCCCCTTCTTAGGAGCTATTTCTTGAGGAGTTTTGGTTCGTAGGACCAGCCAATGAATACTTCTATCCAAAACTGTCCTCCCTATTTTCTTTATGTCAATTGTTTCCTCACTATCCCAATCCACCAGATCCAAGCTCTTAGTACCAATGTTTAATGCCTCATATGATGGATCTAATACTAGTCCATCATCTACAAATGCATCAGGGATATCATCTTTGATCCCAAGCTCTACCATGAGTGAGACAGGTAACCTCTCATCATTCTTCTTCCTGAGGTCATACTCATCCTACCGGTCACTCCAAAAATCTTCCAACAAATTGAAATGTTTATCAAAAACAGAGGGTAGCAAGGTATTCATTTTCTTCTTTGGGTCAAAGTACTTCCGAGCTGTATACAAACCTAGTTTTAGATGTATCAACTCACTGCACACTACCTTAGCCCCCACCAAATGTTGACAGTTGTATTCACCCAATTGCATGGGGAACTTATAACATCCTATTTTGTGTTTCAATCCAAAACGGGCATTAACCCCTAGAGCTTGATATACAAATTTCATCAACATTGTCCTATTGTTACAACATCTTGGGAGCAAGTGTGGATGATCTTCAAATCCAGCCAGCCTAAAGTATGTGAACTTGGGGTATTGAATGTACCAACATCCCCATTTCGTGATAAATGTCATAGCTTCTTGGCTCAGTCTATACCCTGCATCTCCATTAATTTGGTTAATGATTACATATAGAAATGCATCATTAACGCTTCTAAGTTGTGTTTCAAATACCTGCAAAGATAATTGATCATAATGGTCCCACACTTTCTTTTGTCCATCTCTCTCTCCCAATATTCCCACTCTCCTTAAACCTGGAAAAATACCTCCTCTAGCAGTTGCATAAACAATATAAGAAGTCATAAAGAAGCATTTGGTTTCCCTTATCCTTGTCAATTGGTCATGAATAGCATCAAACACCACCATTAGCCAATCAAATTGTTGTTTTCCATTCAAAATAGTCTGAATGAAATGAAACATCTACTCCTTGAAGTATAATGAAACCCTCTTCCCAAACACCCTAGACAACATCATGATCAAGTCTGATAATTCTTTATATAATTTTGTCCTCTTCGGTTGATCATGAAGTTTGGTCAGAAACTTCTTCTCTGTTCTCAACCATTTCTTATTCAAATGAGCCTTGTTGGATGCCTTGTATTTTGTATATTTCTCCAAAGCTTCAGCCTCCTTTAACTGTACCAGGTTCTTTGGATCCGAGACACTAAACATAGTTTGAAACATTTGAGGAGTGAGATCAATAATCACATTGTCTTGGGAATCCATACACTGCCTAGTGTAAGCACTGGTTGTTGTCATAATCAACTTTGGGCACTAGATAGATAGAGGAAATAAGGTGATATGAGCCAAACTAGACTCAACAATTCTTTGTGTCCTCGGTGTTATATCTTGAGTGAATGTTTCCGAATAAAGCTCCTCAAAATTTTATGAGCTCAGATTTGTGTCAGTGATGTATGAGAAATTTGGTTCTACTTTGCTTTTTGTGACCACAAGACCCCTATGATTATACCTTAAAGTATAAGGTAGATGCTCGAGCTTTATCTTCTTGGGCTTTGCTGCTGCCTTTGATGTTTTTCTAGGCTGATTCCTTTGGGAGGCTTCTCTTGATGCTCCTGACATCATTTACCTTTCCTGCACAAAAAACCATAATTAGATCCTTGAATAAACATCATAAAATATGCCTTAAAAATCTTATCCTTCATATATATATCGGAGGTGGAACCAAACATAAAAATAGTCTAAATAGTCTTCTTTAAAACACTGCCAGGCTCAGAGCCAAAAATGTTATCGATGTTCCAATAATAATGAGCGGGCTCAGAGTTGGAACTAGAATGGTGATCAGAACCGGGACCGGAATAGAAATGGATTTGGTTTCTTTCAAATTTTCTATTTTCATATTCCGTTTCGGTTCCGATTCCGCTTCCGTCTAGGTTATCGCTATTTTGAAAGAAGGCTTCTCACTATAAGCGGAGTCGGAGTTGGGATGGAATATGAAATCAATACCTTTTGGAAAACATGATTTAAAGTTTCTAAATTGATTTTGATCTTGCCTCTGCCTAACACAACCATGACGTCATAAATGTTTTCAACAGTTTGGTAAATGACTTTATGATTTTAAAGGCTAGGTCATATCTAAATGAAAAGGGCCTAAAATATAACATGATAAGACCATCCCCATATGACCGGGGACAACTATACTTTCTAGGGCATCATATTTTAAATTAAAACGTGAACTCAGAAATGCATCTAAACCCTAATCTAAAACAAACTCGATATAAAAACTAGGGCACAAATTTAACCCTTCTAATTTGACCAGATTGAATCCATAACAAAATTTCCTAAGTGAAAACAAGATTTAACAAACCCTAACTCACTGTAAAACCTGAATTTAACCTATGCACTTAAAAATTTAAAGCAACACAATGCAATCACGACCAAAACATGAAAACGACTGTGCCCTAAAACAAAGAAACTAGATTACACAAGCAAAAACGATGACAAGAACAACAAACAAACAAAGAAAGAAAAACTAAACATGCAAACCTACTGAGAATCACGAACTTGCCCAAAGAAAAATAAATCAAACATGAACAACAACAAAAAACACGAAAGTTAATAAAAGAAGAATGAAAATAGGAAACCCTACCTCGAACACAAATAAATAGGCAAACCTCCTAAGGAAATCCGCAAGCAATTGTCTCTCTATCAATTGATTTACTTGCACAAAAGTTTCACTGCAACTCTGGTTCACTCTTCAATCTCTTAAGAATAGTGATAATAACTATGTGTTAATCCCTAATTAAGGTAAAACTTGGAGTTTCATGCATGCCTAGCACCTATCATTAATGCATTAAATATAGTAGAGCGCAGTCGGAACTGCAGAAGAACTGGCCCATTACTGTCATATGAATGTAGTAAAAAGTCAACGACCAAGAAACGATGGGAGCGGAATCGAAATGAAAACAGATTTGGAAACTTGTTTAAATTTCCAACTTGGTTCCCGTTCTGGGTCCGGTTCCCCCAACAAAGACTAAAACAAAACCAAACATAAAACTAAAACAAAAATACCAAAATAAGAAAACATAACATATAAAACCTAGTCTAAAATGAAAGACTAAAAAGCAAAGGCGGAGATGAAATGGAATTTGATCTTGGAAATTTTGAATAAACACCGACTTAACTTCCACTCCAGCTCCGACTCTGATAAATACAAGACAAAAGGTTTAAAATAAAGACTGTCAGGATGGGGATCAAAATGAGTTTTAAAGGAAGTTTCAAAACCTGATTCAGTTACGGTTCCAATTCCGCCAGTCTAAACCAAAGAAAAAAAAAGTGTTGGAAAAGAAAGACTCCAAACTTTGTTTGAAAATCAACCAAGGACAAAAACATAAAGGGGACCCATTTTGACCAAGGAAAAAGATGGGGTGGTTATGCAAGGCATAACAGGATGCATATATTTTTAAAATCAACAAAATATTTTAATGTCTTGCCAAAATTAATATTATTAATTGTAATATAAAACTTATAAACATGTATGAAAAATAAGAACATAAATAAGAAATATATGGTAATAGTTTCTTCAAAAAACAAAGTGATGTGGACTACAAGGACTATAAGATATCCACAAAAGAGATCAACATTGAAAATATTGTAGGGAAATTCAAGAAAATACAATTGGTAGATGCAAAGCCAAATAAATGTGAAATTGTGTACTATAATGATTTTAGAATATACACATAATGGATTTGTTGAAAATGTTTTAGAAACTTTCAAACAAATGCAATTGGTAGATGCAAAGAAAAATTCCACAACCTTCACCAAAATCCTTATTGGTTTCCTTAATATGGCAGATTTGGAACAAGGTATAGACATCCATCAAAGCATAATATGAAGATGATTTTTTTCAAATGTTGTGGTTGTAGATTCTCTTTTAAAATTTATACAGAATGTGGAAGGATAGAAAAATCTTGTGAACTATTTAAAAAAATGTTTCAAAGAATTGTAATCTCTCAGTTTATTTTAGTTTCTATTTTGTTATACCCCATGTCCCAAATTGGGTATAACACAATAGACACTAAAACAAATTGATAGATTTTTATGAGGGCAGTTATGAGAATTTTCTAATTAGAGTGTATTCCATGAGATTACAATTATTCGAGGCATTATGTCAAATAGTTCATGAGCTTTGTCTATCCTCCTTCATTTTGCATAGATTTCAAAAGGGCATCTACAACCACAATATTTGAGAAAATTAATCTTCATATTATTTTTTCCTTATGATTGGTTGACTCTTATACTAAATTTGAGTGTTGTTTGTGTTTTGACAAGAGGAGATTAATTATTTTTTAATTTTCTCTATCAAGATCAAAATTACATGCACATAAAATGAACCATAGTTTAGTTACAACACTTGGTCTCTTCAAAATAATCAGAGAAGATTAGGGAGAGGAAGGAATGCACACCAAACTACAAAATAGGGGTAGTTGTGGCCTTGTTAGTTTTCTTTATATACTCTACTTCTTTCCTATAGGGATAAAATAATCACTATACAAATGAAAGATGGTTGATTATCTACTGGATATTATTTTGTGTCTTTTTGAAATGGAATATATCTATGTTGGAAAACAAGGATAGGAAATTGAGAGGGGGGGTAAATCAGTTGTTACAAAATTGAAACTTATTTAACCTTATTAACCTTTAATCTCAGATCTGATAATTAACAGTGAAAGCATGAATCAACAACACATCAGAAACACACATAACACCAAGATTTTTGTGTACAAACCTTGTTAGGGGAAAAACCATGGTGGAGGTTAATCCACAATTTATACCCTGTTAATAGTATAAAAGAAATGAATAAGGAATGCACATGCATTTAGGAACACTGCCTAGAGCTCACTGCTCAAAGGGAACGCTCACTACCTTACATAAGATAATCAAATTAAATCCATATGATGAGGTTGAACTGAGAGATTAGCTTCTTCAAAAGCCTGATGATAGTTTCAGTTAGGCACATAAATACTTCTTCATACTTTTCTTAAACTTCTTCACACTCTGCTCTGCATTCGAATGATCTAATCTTTATTCACACATATCTCGCATACAATTCACATACATTCTCTCTAAATGAATAAAACAATTTCTCTTATATATCCACTTCATGAACTTACATTAACAACTTTGTCGACCAAAAATAAATAATAAATGAATTCAAACTATCGGACCAATTCATGAACAAATCTCAATGCACACCAACCTAAATCGATCACAACATAATGAAGACCTAAATCAACATCTTCGAACATGAAAAGCATTCAAAAATTAATCCACAAGGATCTACAACACGCTACCACCATCATGTCAACCAAGAACATGAAAACTCGAACATGCAAAGGAAAAATATTTGATCATGAGCACATTGATCAACGTGGACGTACCACAATGATAGAGTATGAGATCAAGAAAAATCAATGAACATATCAAGAGCATATAGAACAATTCAATTCACCAGAATTACATTCTTTTCTTTCAGAGACACCAACTATAGCAACAAAATAACTGTAGGAGCACAAAAACTCATAACTCGTTCCAATCTTGATGCACACCTCTGAAACTTTCAAAGGATATACTAGATAGGCTCAACAAAAAACCCTTTAATACACGACTTCAGAATACCAACGTACAAAAAATTCCACCACTCTAATATCCACAACTTCATAGACTATCTGCAACATATTTATTCTAATTTTCTCAATATCCTCGACATATACAACCTTTAAGACATTAATGCTAATAGTGTTGACATCAATGACAACCACATATCATGAGAAACACAACCACAACATCCAACAATCTACATCTCTATGAAAATTGGTATATGCTAATAGTCAACTTATTATCTTATTTATAGCATATTCTTAGCTTTTTATACTAAAAAATTCAAGTTAAAGGGTAACATGATTCTTTGAATTGGATACTACATAAAAATTTATGTGTTTTAGTCATTGCTTCCATTGATTGCATTTTCACATTAGGATGCATATTTTTTACAATCAACACTCTTTCAATGTCTTGCCAAATTGATATTATTAATAATTTCAAACTTTTATAAACATGGAAAATAAGTACATAAATAAGAAATATATTGTAATAGTTTATTCAACAAAGGATAAAAAAATCATGTGGACCATGCAAGGATTGTGGTGGGACTTAAAATTTACATGGATGGAGGCTAGGGTTTTGGGGTTTAAGGTGGGTGTTTTCTACCCGTGGGGTATTAATGAGGGAGATCAATGATAATCCTTCCTCGCGGATCTCACACAATCAGATTAAAGGCCCCTTAGGGTACTGTGAGGTCTGTGAAGAGGTGACACGTCACCTGGTTCTTGAAATGATAGGGTTAGGTAGGACCCGCTGTCCATTTGCAACCTCTTTTTTTCTTGGGTTCTGATTGGGCATGGTTCTCTTAGGGCGCTGATGTGGATTTTCAAACAATTTTTGATTCAATTTGAGTCATCCGACTTTCCATGTTCGATCCACATTAACGGTTCAATTTTTGTTGGGTTCCTCTTCATCTGCATTAGGAGTTCTTGCTCTCTGGAAGTTGTTCTCATTACTGGCGTAGGTTTTTTCAGTGGATCCTCACTTGATTTTCCTACGTGCGAAGAGTGTTCTCCAAATAAATGCAATGATGGGTTGTACGCCTTGCCTTTGCAAGCCAGGAATAATTTGGGGTGGCTACATCAACCACTAAAATGCTCGAATGCTCATGTTGCATTTGAGCAATTAATATTCTCGAACCAATTAACTCTATATATGCTCATTTTGTTATCTGGTATTATCATCGCATTTTGAGTTGTCTTGATTGTAGGTGGTCGAGTCTCTCTTGTATTTTGTGAGGTGTTCTTTGCAATGGACCATTCGGTTGTGCGTAGAAGTACCAGACTTGGGGTGAGAAATTTGCAGCCTAACGGGGTACAACCTGTCCTTAGCAGGCTCGAGGTTGTCCATGATGCTTATAAAGGGATGGGGAGCTCGAAGTCCCCACTGGTGTTGTCTTCTAGTTTTGATGGCCATGGGTCTGAAATTGACTCGGACTATCAACGCTACTTGGCGTCCATGACCAAGATGTTGGGGGTCAATGAAGAGCCCCTCGCAGTTTCCCCAATAACTACGATGGTGTTGTGCCATGCTACCAGATCATGTGTTAAAGCGGATAAAAGGAAGTTGGTCTCGCTTCTTACTAAAGCAAGGACCAAGAGCGGTCGCCTCTACCGAGGTCGTGTGTCTTGCAAGTAGTTGCAGTTGTTGGGTGTGTTACTTTTGGGTGGTGTGTTAATGTGGACGTACGCATGCCTGCCATGCTCTTTTGTCTATAGCTCTGATTGGTTACAATGGTATAACTGTTTTGATTCTTCAAACTGATTATGGTTTTTTCTAATGATGAGGAATTTGAATTTGAATTTCATTCTAAATGAAATTCAATTTTGGAATGAACAATGTAGCCTATTGCTTTGTTGCTCTCTTGTCTTATAAAGGATATTTGATGGCTCATTGTTAAGGGCTGTTGTTTTTTTTGGGTCCGAAGGCTTAGAATAGGTACAGTTAGTGGTGATGAAATATTTTGAAGGTATTATGTAGGAAATCATGTTGGGTTGGGAATACTATGAAATAAGTATACTATGCTTTTGTAATTACTGATATCGAAAGAAATCTAAAAAAATTAAGAAATTTTTCTCTCTTGTGTATGGGCCATGGATTATGAATGGATTTATCAATATTTTGTTCATTCAGTTTCAATGGTGTAGTTGAAAGTGTAATTTGTTCTCTTTCTTTAACTTAATGAGTTAATCAAATGCTTGAACACAAATTGCATGTTTATGGTTATATGCTCAGGATTCACTAAGGAGTATTGTTTTAATAAACTGACAAATCGCATGGTAGCAAAGCACTATGGTGATAAGTTCATTTTCATCTTAATTACATTTTATATGACTCCCACCCAATGGATGAGGCACTAGATAGTATTGGTAAATTCCTTTCAGGTATAGGACCGTGACTCTAAGCACGGTGATTCAATACCCGGACATTTTAACAAATATCAACTGCTATCTCTTTTTAGGATATAGATCTTATGATAATTTTCAATCTCCTTGCTTTGAGATATCTATTATTATTCTTTGGTGTTTCCACAACCAGGGTAATGACTATCTATTAGTGTTAGTGGGAACTGCATCTATAAGAAGAAGTGTTCTTACCAATCATTAAACATTCTTATGAACACACTTGGGTTTACCCACCTTGGTTTCATAGAGCCAAAAGTGTAGGAGATGTCAGTCTTTGATTGAATCTTGTTAGTTCGCCACTAGCCTTTGCAGTTCTTTATAATGGAGGTTCACTACCTCTTAGAGAATTGAAAATCCTAAATGGGAAAAAACACCAACAGATTGTAAGATATACACAAAATGGATCTACATTCAAAATTTGGTAGGAAAATTCAAGAAAATACAATTGGTAGATGCAAAACCAAATAAATGTGAAATTGTGGACTATAATGATTGTAGAATATACTTAATGGATTTAAAAACAAAAAATTAGAAACTTTCAATCAAATGCAATTGGTTGATGCATAGACAAATTTCACAACCCTCACCAAAATCCTTGTTGATTTCCTTAATATGGGAGATTTGGAACAAGGTATGGACATCCATCAAAGCATAATATGAAGATGAATTTTCTCAAATGTTGTGGTTTTAGACTCCATTTTCAAATCTATGTAAAATGTGGGAGGATAGACAAATCTTGTGAAGTATTTGACAAAATATCTCAAAGAATTGTAATCTCATGGAATACACTCTAATTATAAAATTTGCATCACTACCCTCATAAAAATCTCTCAATTTGTTTTAGTTTATATTGTGTTACTCAATTTGAAACTTAATTGTGATACATTAAGTTCATTGTCAAATTGTCATTTGTGTGTCAAGTTTTTCAAAATCCAAAATGATCAATTATTAATAAAATCATGGATAATGTAATATTGGGATGGGTGACCTCCTAGGAAGGCCTAGTGCTTCATCACTTTGAGAATCGTTTAGATGCAATGAGTGCTAAGTGGACCATTCATTATCATGAGAGATGGGTTCTTGTGAAACACTACTCATGAAACATGGATCAATGAGTTTGACTTGTAAAACTACATAACTGAATCTTGATAACAATATCAAAATTTGACACAATGTGAAAAATACTTCCTACTTGTCAATAGATCATGTTGTCAAAATCTAGAATTTCAAATTGTGAATTCTTTGTAATTACTCAATAGATCATGTTGTCAATTGAACTTGTTGGCATTTTCTAACTGCAACCCACATGTGTTTCCTAGAATCTCCTATGAACTCGCCACATTCAATAATAAAGACTAGGAACAGTATGGCCAACTTAACGAGAATATAAATAAGGCTAATTCTCCTACACTTCAGACTCTGTAAAATCCAAGAGGGAATTCCCTAACATGTGCTCTTAACATAAAAAATTTAAACAATTCATTTGCACACAGGTAAGCAACAGATAGATCCCCAATTAATGTTAAAGGATGGAATCCTTCAAGAAATTGGCTATTCCTTAAAAAAGACTCATATCCATTTAACAGAGAATCACAAACTTCACATAAAGTAAATTGATAGGAAATGTTTGAGTAAAATATCCTGATGCCATAAAATAAAACATACGAGAATAAAATGTAATCAGAATTCTAGTGTCATATCCCAGTGCACAGAGTCAAAAGAGAAAACAAAACTACAGGGTAAATTTCATTTTGAACACTTATGATCTATTATGAATTGCATTACAACCCATATATTTATACTTAAGCTTATTACTCCTTTATGAATCCTATTTGTTATATTGTATGAATTTATTGGTTAACTGAAGCATTTAACTGATCCTTTGAACCAGAGTTGTAGTTAAACATAATTGACAGTAAAGAACAAATGAAAATCAATGAAAATCATCTTTGATCAATATTTCATTAATAATCCATGTAACATAACACAATAGGAGAGAAAATAAACTCCAAATATTCACGAGTTTGATAGAAACATGCTCAAATACCCCATGATTAACAAAGTTCTCCAATCTGACTCAAAAAAATTTAAAACTTTGACTTACAATTCATACTCTCTATATTACTAAACTGTTATTTCTCACATTTTGGATATTTCAACCGACCACTATCTCGGCCCAGAAATCCCTTTTATTAAACAAGGGATCCAACAAGCTTTAGGTCAGAGAGTACACATGTCCATTTGTAATTGGACTGCTAACTCCTGATTTTGAGTGGAACATATAAGACAAAGATCATCATTAGTTGATAAGGAGGAAATAAAACATCGCACCAAAAGCATGCTTAGCTGTTATAGTATTAACTCCACCTCAGCACCTTGTACTTCGAGTCAAAAGGAGAATGCAGTTTTAGAATATAATATCTAAGGCCAGACCTATATTATACATGATCAAGTTGCAATTCTTGACTATAACACTCATAATTCCAGTTCATCAGTGAACACCTTTTTCCATAATTGAAAATCCTCCTCGGAAGGCCACTCGAAAGCCAAAACCTGATCAACCTTGTTTCAATAGGGAGCATACTTTACCATTATCGATGTGGCATTTTTATCAAAGTTCTATAAGAAACTTATAACAAAATAGATTTTTTCCAATGTATTCTCTAGCATGTGGATGTCAACATTTTTGCATATCTCATGTGTTTGAGACATCATTATATTGTTAATTTGCTCCTTCCAAACCTGCAATGGTTTGACTTCATCCTGACTATGTAAAATATGAGGCAATGGGGTCAGGTCCTTTCCATCATACACATCTTTCAGAAATTTAATCTTGGATTCGATTGGCGCAGAAAATCCCTAAAAATTTTGCTCAACAATTGCCTTGACCAATTGATATGTTGCAATAACAGTAGGATATTTATCACCATGTTGTTTTTCCCCTACTGCCATGAATTTCAACTTCTCCATTCTAGGGCTCCAATTTTTTAGCAATGGGATGGCCAATTCTTTATCCCTTGGAAACATTTTTAGTGCTTGCAACATTAGGACATAATTTGCATGAACATTGTTTAGCTTACTCTAGACCCTTACGTTTAAATGTTTCAAAATAGTGTCCACTATCACTGCATTACTTCTCCCTGTTGCATCCCGGATTTTCTTTACCATCTCCTTATATTCTTCAACCTGATGAATCAGTTTCTCCCTAGAAAGTCCCCCTCCAGGGATAGTACCCCTCTCAATAGCGATAAGCACTTGTACCATATTATATGGAACATTAGCCAAAGGCTGTGCTTGTGTAGGAGGTTGAGACTGCTCTACTTGTGGGTCAAGAACAGTGTGGCTAGAACTGGCTTTCTTTTGAGATCTCATGGTATCCATTTGTTTCCTCAATAAAGCCAATTCAGTTTCTAACTCTTCTACCTTTTGTTGACTCTTATTATATTCAATAATAATGTTATTATATTGGCCTCTCAGAGTATCCCGGTCCTTGGTCAAATATTCAACAATTTCTCTAGTGAATTTGGCAACATTCATGACCATATCAGCAGCTTCAGATGTTGGGGTGTCAGCAACTCTCCTCACAACCAAGTGACCACTGAGCTCAGAAGGTTCTGCAACAATTGGCTTTTTAGAGCCAATGGATAGGGACCAGATTGCCAATGCATCCCATTCCTCACTAAAGGTCGATCCCTTGAGTGCCAATGTAGCCTCCTCTTCACTAGCAAGAAGTAGCTTATTAGCCCTTCTTATTGTTTCAAACACCACAACATCAGTGATATCCCATTCAGGGAATAACAATACTCCACTTTTTTGTACCAATTCTCGGCCCTGCTCTGGTGTTATTTCTTTGATTTTGTCTCTCATTTTTTCCCTGACCTTAGTTTGAATTACCTTCTCTAGGAGCTCTAGATGCAGACTTCTCTCATGTACCACCTTCTCAGCATATAATGCAGAATGTTCTCTCCACACAAAATATTTAAAAGTACCGGTTTAAATAAAAGATTCATCTATCATGAACTCTCTACAGGCTTCTATTCTCAAATCATCATTGCTTGTTATTCCTTTGATTTCATATTTTCCTAACCTCAAAGAAATTGTACCTGAACCTATTGCAATGTCAATTGGTTCCAATGGCATCTCAGGATGCATTTCATCCAGAGAAACAATAAAGTCATCATCCTCATCACCATCACAATCAACAATATTTACTCTTTCAACCCTCTACCTCTTTGGTGATGGTGGGTAAGCCTATTCTAAAAAACTTGGAGGAGATCCAAATCAACAACATTTGGTATTGACTGCCTTGAAGAAGATGGTGCAATATTTTTAGCAACATCTTTAGCCCTACTTCCCTTTCTTCTAGAAAAAACCCTTATCTTCTTTTGGGGCTGATAAGTAGGCCTCTCCTCTTCCTTTACCTCAGGGTACTCCTTGATGGTTTGTGATTTTCCCCTTTCTTCCACAACCCTTTCATCTTTCAAAACCCCAACCTAGCTCTCAAAATTATCAATAGCATACATTGCCCTGCTAAACTCATCTTTAGCATTAGGTATGGGATTGAAACCAGGTATTTTTGCCTACTTACTTTTTACCATTTTAGAGTAGGCAATGTATAGTGCCTTTCTCTCATCTTGTAATTTCAAATCAAAAATATTCCTGATGGTGTCATCAGGAAAGTAGAAGTTGTGGACAAAATATCTTGTCCGATGTTTTGCCTTCATTTGAGAGATAAAACCCTCAGGATCATGATTCCTGGGGTGCACAATCCCTAGCCTATAAGGACCAAGTAATTTATGCAACTCCTTCCATCCTCCCTTTGCCATAACAAAATTGGCAAATGTTGTATATTCAAGGAAGAAATAACCTTTCTTCTGTTCAACTGGAAAGTGTAGTTCCTGAGCGCCCCCCAACTGCCTCATGATTTCCAAAAATCCAATTCTAAGGGGCACCTCCCTTGGAAGAACCATTGGATTGACATTAGTGCAAAAAACCCTAAAAATTGTGGTATTATGATAGGGGATAATGTCTTCCCAATTGTGCATTATGTTCAATTCAGGCCTTCTCTCCATTGGCCTCAAGAAGTCATGAATCTCTTTTGGGATCCTTGGGGGGTTACGAACCAAAGCCTCCCTTAATTTAGATCCAAAGACATTATGGAAAGTTACATAATCAAACTTATGATCATGCATGTCAAGAATCCTAGTCCAATATTGGATAGACATTTCAATGTTTCCTTCCCTCTTCTTTAATTTCATATCTTTTTTGAACACAACCTGACCCCTATATAGAAACATGTGGATTAACAAGGAATACCATCTGAATCCAACCCAATTCTTCCCCTCCTTTAGGGCTACTAGACCCGAGTGCATCTTCTCTGCCAATTAAGTGGGAAAAATAATATATTACATTAAAACCTGGGTGTTGGAGATTTACTGCCATATACATAATATCTGTAGGCAAGGTTTTCTTTAAACTAACTCCCAAAAATTGACATAAAGCAAAAATAGTCTTCTTGAAATAAATGGAGAAATAGTCGACAGGAAAAGGTTCAGGCTCATTCCTGCCAATTACTACCTTCTTCACATTTTTTCCTCTTCCTGAGACTGCCAAATGAGGTATTAAAAAGGATGTTTTGAAAAAATCCCTAGTATTTCTATATTCTTATCTGAAAACATCCAAGTCAACAGGAACCATATCCTTACTCCATTCATGCAATTTGAAAATCTCTGCAATTTCTTCATTGGTTATCTTAATCATCTGCACACCAGCATGTGTTCTAACAATTCAGGACACAAGGTCATATCTAGTAGCAATGTCCTTTAAAAGATCTACATCCATATAAACATTAGGAACCACCAATTTACCCAGGTTTAACCTCCAAGGGTTACACAAAGGAACCGACAAATTCTTGTTCCCAAACCAATTGGAGAACAACTGCCACCCGGTGTATGGTAGCTCGACATCTTGAATTGCACATTGCTTGTTTATCAATCCTTCCAAGATTCGAGGCCCATAGAATAAAACCTTTCCCTCCTACTTCTTGCTAGTAGAGGGTTGTAACAAATAAATAATATCTTGGGATAAAGACTTGGTAGTGGTTTCAGAACCAGAACTTTGGGCCTTGGGTGCCATTTATACTAGACTAGTGATAATTCTAACTAGGGTTTGCTTATTTTCAAATAGCAATAATTACAATTTTCTCCTTTAGCCTTTACAGACAATTCTTCAATATTCAAAAATCCCTAGCAATTATCTAGACAATCTCTAAAAGCGAATCTATTCAATCAATTCTTCAAGAACAGAAATAGGAAACAATCATGAATTTCTCAGCAAGCAACCATAAAATCTTCTAAATTTACAAGAAATGGCGTACGTGCTACTTACGGTTTCAATAACAGAATATTGAGGGTAGAGAAATTAAGAAATCATAACCACAACTTGCTTCACTCGATACCAAGCAATTCTTCCTCAATGTAGAGATACAACACATAAATAGTATTTCAAAAAATTTAGCATTTAATTATGTAGGCAGAGTCGAACTTGGCCATTACTATTCACTCACGTGAGATAAAATGGCTATAGTACAATACCATTTTATTTTTAAATATGAGTTGTTGATCAATCGCAATGTTGGCTAGGAGAACGACTCAGATTTAGTCAAAATAGTTTGAAAATGCCATGTTCTCCCTCCACTCACCAAACGGATAGGATATTCACCTACCGAGCACCACATCAGCACAGAAATGGGCCCCACCTTTGTTATCAGCGCACAACATCAGAGTCCACGCGTCACCAAATCGTACACCTCGCAGCATTATTGAAACTGCAGTTTTAATTACGCGAGGTCAACGAGGAACGCCCACGATGCGTCGGTATGGAAACAGTTGTCAACATCAACCTTCATCATCGATCAGCGAGCAAAATTGGTCCCCACCATCAAATGTGATAGATGGCAACATCTCGCATGCCTTGCACCATATTTGTGATGTTAGCAAAAACCTTGCGAGGTTTGCGAGTAATGGTCAAGATTGAAATCACTTCATCCGACGGTCACACAATCTACACATGCAAAAAGGTTATTTTGCCTAACTTTATTATTTCTTAAGTCTGGGTCGGTCCGTGCCCCGTGCTTTAAGAACAAATTTGAGCCATCGTTTTTCATTGTCCTAGGCAGTGTCCCCTTCTCCCTTATAATAGTTGTTTTATTTTGCAAGGGGTGTTTTTAATGACCGTCGATCTCGATTGATCCTGACTGCTCCTCGTGATCTCGCGATGACATCACCACTAGATGTTTGGTGATTATGATATCATGGGCGAGCACCACATGTCCCAAGCTGTCAATGTCAAAAATGGATTAATAAAGCGTTTAATATTTGTGTCAGACTTAAATACGTTATAAAGTGGGTTACTAAAACAGCTGCGAGATGCACGTGCTTTGAGATCGATGGTGATGTTATGATCTTGGTAAAAATTGCTCGATGGTTATGTTTGGTGCTACTGACTGCTGTGTTTTTAATGACTGTTGATCTTCCTACAATTGATCCTGACCACTCCCCATGATCTCGCGATGACATCACCATTGGTTTTTTGGTGATTGTGATATCACGAGCAAGCGCCATGTGTCCCGAGCTATCGATGCCGAAAAGGGATTAATAAAGCGTTTAATATTTGTGTCAGACTTAAATACGTTATAAAGTAGGTTAGTAAAACAACTACGAGATGCACATGCTCAAGATCGACGGTGATTTTATAATCTTGGTAAAAATTTGCTCGATGGTTATGTTTGGTACTACTGACTGCTATTTTTTTAATGACCGTCAATCTTCCTACGATTGATCCTGACCGCTTCCCGTGATCTTGCAATGAGATCACCGCTGGTTGTTTGGTGATTGTGATATCATGGGCGAGCACCATGTGTCCCAAGCAGACGATGTTGAAAATGGATTAATAAAGCGTTTAATATTTTTGTCGGACTTAAATAAGTTTTAAAGTGGGTTACTAAAACAACTATGAGATGCACGTGCTCGAGATAGATGATGATGTTATAATCTTGGTAAAAAGTTGCTTGATGGTTATGTTTGGTGCTGTTGACTGCTGTGTTTTTAATGACCGTCAATCTTCCTATGATTGATCCTGACCGCTTCCTGTGATCTCGCGATGACATCACCGCTAGTTGTTTGGTGATTACAATATCACAGGCGAGTGCCATGTATCCCAAGCCGCCGATGCTGAAAATGGATTAATAAATCGTTTAATATTTGTGTCAGAATTAAATACATTATAAAGTGGGTTACTAAAACAACTACGAGATGCATGTGCTTGATATCGACGATGATGTTATAATCTTGGTAAAAAGTTGCTCGACAGTTATGTTTGGTATGACTGACTGTTGTGAGTGAATACAATCGCCGATGGTAGGAATCAACGGTTGCCCGCCATCACATGATCCAAAGATGCAAGATGTTTAGTGATCGTGATATCACGGGTGGGCACCACGTGTATTCCTTTGGCATTGCTTCTATGGTGGGCTCTCGATGCTGACATGGATATTTTGTCATCCCTTTTGAAGATTGTCATTCGATGATCTGACAAAATAAAAGATCGACGATTGAACTTTAAATTCGCACCAAATGTGATCGGAGCCATTGGCGCAGCATGCAAATGAGCTTTAATGGCAGACGAGACGTCTACTGGCTCAATTCAATTGACATAAAGTATTTGCTCTTTTTCTATCTTCATCACAAAAGCATTCAATTATTTTCCAAGCAGTTCAGAGCCAGAGATAAAGTTTTTTGAGTGATCACCATGAAGTTTGGTTCTCTGCAAGGCGCAAAATCCCATGAGTTATTTTCTAAACTGTTGGGTTAATTTGACCGTGTCTTTCGGAAGGGTTCTATTGTGTTGGTCAATGGCTTTTTTTAATTATTTTCGTAGGGTTATTGTTTCATTTGAATTATTGGAATTGCATAGTTATGTTGAATTTTTTTGTTTTGGGTACCCCTAGTTTCTTCGAGGATTTGAATTTTTAAAAGAAGCCCTAGTTGTTTAAGATGGCACCATTGAAGCAGCACTCTGGCCATGTTAATTATTTGAAGAGGAATTTGTATGATGAATTCCTAGATCAACTCCCATTGTCAAAAAATGATAGGAAGAGTGGTTTGGTATTAATGAATGGAAAGACCCTAGGCAAAGGTCTAGTATGTAGAAATTATAACATTGTGGATTCTAGGATTCCTATGACTGGTCTTGAAATTTTTAGGCTATGGTATGGACAGTGAAACTTACCTCACCCCTTCTCTAATTCCTAGAGATACGACATGGGGAAAATAACAGTGCCAAATGTGTTCCCTGATGTTGACTTGCTCAGAGCAATGGCAACACGGTATGATCCTGTGACAAGGGTCATAAGAGATAATGATGGTGGAATTCTGCTAAGCATAAATGCAGATGAGATTCGGCAGATTTTTGATTTGACTGAGTATAGCCCTTTCTTAGTCCAAATAGATTTTGAGGAGATGAAGGAGGACTAAAAAAGGTTAAAGACTCTTTTCAGATCAAGGTTTCTTCCTCCTCACCTAGCCAGGGCAGGTAATTCAAAAATTCTTATCAGCCTAAATGACCAACAGCCTTTTAGGCTGAGTTGTTTTGCCAGTCACTTCTTGGCAACATTTTATTCATTGTGCCAAATTTTAGGGTTCAGCCCTAATAATGTGATGCCATTTGTGTACATGTTTATGGGAGCCCAGATTCAACATCCCAACTTCTCTATGGTATATGACTTTGCATCATTCTTGTCAGAGAAGATGCATGAGGTTTTGATGAAGCTGCATGTGGGGGATATTGTCACTCCTTTTTATGGTACTCCCTATTGATGCATATGTTCTTGTACAAGAATGTTGTTTTCTTCTCAGAAAAAATGGAGTTGAGGCTAGAGGTGAATGGAGAAAGGTTACCAGTATAGGTGTGGAGTGCAGATTTGTCTTACAACAAGGGTGGTGCCAGCTTTGTGCAGTTTGATAACTGCTTTTCCTCCAAAATCAAGGCTCGGTTGGTTGTAAATGTGCCAAGAGTCCCTGAATATTTTCATGACTTCCTCCGACCGAAGGTGAGGAAGCCTAATTTAAAAGTGTCTCACAATTTGGGTGATATCATCTTGTACCCTATAAGCACTTTCTTGAGGGTGTATGGTTTCCAGGGAACCCCTCATATCCTCCCCTTTAATGTACCATCAAGGATAGGGTTTTCTGAAGTTATGTGGCAACTAGGTTGTATTCATGAGGAAAATCTAACAAAGAAAGGAAAAAGGACTTTCTTCCCTAACTACATTGTTGTTTTTTATTTTGTTTGTTCCAAGGGAGGATGGGTCCACTTTAGAGGGTTTTTTGATGACTTTAATTTGAGGAGTGGTCCTAGGAGACATCATGACCCTGAGGGATTCTTTGCATTGTTCAGACAATGAATTAAAGGTGGAAAATTTGCACATGAATTCAACTTTCCTGAGGACCTAATCAGAAATGATTTTGATTTGAATAGGCAGGAGTTGAATAAATAAAAATGGATTGCATATGAAAAGTTGATGGCTATAATACATAAAATGGATCCAAAATATTATCCATTAATGGATTTCACTCCATTTCACAAGAGAATAGACTTCTTAATGGCTAATTTCAAAAAATATCATGGGCACCTTGATGATCAAGAGGTTCAGTTTGGAATTAGATTTTGGTATAGAAAGACCGGATGTGAGGCCTGAAGAAAAAAGGCCAGCTTATCAGCCACCAGTTGATAGGCCTCTATACAAGAGAAAGAGGAATATGAGAAGTGATGAGGATGAAGGGGATAAGAAGGGAAAACAAGTCATGAAAGCATCATCACAGCTGGGTCCAAGGATCATAGCACTCAGAGGGATAAGGATTGTGGATCTAGATTCATCACCAAGAGGTGATACTGTAGTGTTACCATCAGAGACAAGCCCTAAGAGGTAGAGAGATGAGGAAACGCAGGAAACTCTGATGGATGAGATGATTGTGACTGATCAAGACATGTAGGTTGGTATCCCTTCCCCTTCTAGATCAACACAATTGGTGCTTTCTGACATGGATGTAAAGGGGCAATGTGTACAAGATGCCAAGATGGAGGCCTACAAGGCAGTCTTGGATGATGATGCATTTGTAAAGACTCATGTATTCTTGCAACTAGTTTGGAGGATGAAACTAGAAGAGTACCAAAACAAATGCAAGAGTAGGAGAGAATCAAGACCTGATAGGTTTGAGCAGGAGAATGATGATGAGGTCAAGGCTGAATTAATGGAAGAATTCAAAGGCATCACTCCTTAGGAGGGAATAAGACTTGTGAATTAGGTTGGTGTCTTACTTTTTCCTGAATGGGACATAGCCGATGTGGTTGCATTCAATGCTATCTTACAGTCCAAGCACCTTATACAAAACAATGAAGAAGAGGTTAAGGAAGCTCTGTAGGACTCTTCCTTTAGTGAGGAGTATGAAACTTTGGCCATATGGACATTGGCACCCCAGGGCAGAAAGCCAAATGTAACTGATATTAGCCCACACCTAAGGGGAGGGATAATCATAAAGAGAGCTTCTGAAACTTCAACAACAGAAGCTACAAGACTGATAGTAAATGTGGCCAAATTGGCCCAAAAGACAACTCAGAGAGAAGAGGCTAAAAAGAAGAGTCTGATGGAGAAATATAATATGATAATTGTAGAATATAGTAGGATGCAGAAAAGGAATGTTGAGCTAAAATCTGAAGTAGATAGGTTGAAATATGGGCAGGTGGGAGAATCCTCCAGTGCTCTTGGTATCAGAGAATCACCTTCTATTGCGGGATCGGTCCCCCCTACTACTCCAATTGTTTCAACTCCGGGGTCCCCCATCTAGACACCTGCTCTCAGTCCTACACCAGGGCCAGTTGAAGAAGAAGTTGAATATTCTATGGATCCCATCAAGAACAAAATGTTGAATAGGATCACAGAATTTTAGGTTGCCTTAAAGGCAACTGAGGATGATGCAATTGCCAAACAAAGTAAGGTGGTTGACACAGTTTTGAGGCATCTTAATGAAAATTTTCATGGTAAATTACCATTTGTACATTCTTTGTATTCTTTATTCTTGGATGGAATAAAAAATATCAATGGGGATCAAGAAATAGTTTTTCCTTTGGCTAAGAAATGGATCCCTAGGGCCAATGATTTGGATATTATGTACAAAGATTCTAGGTTTGATGTAGACAACAAGCCCTAGTCATTGAAACCTACTCAAATCTTTGTAAAATCATTGAACGGATTCCAGGCCCTACCTGATGATTTGAGTAGAATAATTAGGGAGTTGATAAAGAGATTTGATGACTACAATGATACATCTTTTCCAAACATTATTGATGCACAAGGAAATGTTAAGACATTGCAACAGTGGCAGGATGGGGCAGAAGAAGTTATCGATGCACAAATCAAATCGATTTGTGATGATTCAAACTATAATTTGCTGGTAAATAGTATGGATAAGATAATTAACACCAACACATTCTTAGAGTTTTTTGAAAGGGAAGCTAATTAGGTTGTAGTGAAGTACACACCATACAATACTAAGGAAAATGAGATGGTGAATTTTGGCTAGCCAACAGATGAAGAGTATCAGAGATGGTTGGGCAAGTACTTAACTAGAGAGGAGTAAAACAATGTCTATTACCACAGGATGGATGAAGGAATGCGAGATGATGATGCAAACAATTCTGGAGACAACCACAGGAAATGATTTAACAATGGATAAGGCATGTGAACAGAATGAGAAGATGTTCGAAATGGAGATAGCCATAAGGTATCACTGGAGGATGCTAATACACACAAGTGGCCAGCTTAACGAGATTATCTGTCAAACATCTATTTATGGCTTAATAGAGCATAATTTCTTGTTTGTTTTTGAGAATTTAAACAGCATTTACGGGGCACTGTACCCCTCACAACGAGCCACTAGGGCCAAAAAGGAACAAAACAACAACAGGAAAAATTAACAGAAAAAACCACAGAGATAGCCCAGGGACAGTACACCGACAGCTGAAAAATAGCCGACAGACCACCAACAAGCGCAGCTAACTGGCCTCGTCCCAGTTCTTGATCAGGAGGTCCATTGCCTCATCGCCCACCCATTCTTTGTTTTCCTGGCTATTATTCCCCTCCAGTTCCTCTTTTATGACATTTGACAATGCACTAGTAACAAAGTGGATCAGTTTCATAGTAAAGCAGGTCAAGCCCCTAAATCTTTTGTCCAGGGTGTTCAGTCTCTTTGCCACCATATCTGAATCTTCCCCAGTATCCCTAGTCTCCTGCTTCTCACCAGGCTCAGTCACCAATGAAGTGTGCGAGTCAGACCCATAGCAAAGAGTCTTGCTGTCCATCAGAATAGGCAGGGGCTTCTCCCCCAAATCATCAGTCTCATCATCAAACTCTTCCTCCTTATAACCCTTACTGTCCGACTGCTCCACCTCCGAGTCCTCAATAATCAGTATCTTTTTGCTGTTCTTGGCCAACCTCCCCGATCTCCTCCTACCACTTTCCCCACCAGTCAGCTCCATGGTCCCAACAACCGTTTCCCCTCTAGAGTCAATCCTAACCACATTCATGCCCTTGCCCTTGCCTTCCTTAGTAATTGTAGCTTGCAAACCTTTCTCCTTGCCCATCTTTGACTTAGTAACATTAGTAGCCATGTCAACCTGGCTAGCCTTTAACTCGTAGAGCCCTTCTCCCACCCTAGCATGAGCCAAGCCTAACCCACCCTTGAGCTTCTTATTGGCCACATTGGTTTTGGTACTCCCCACATTATCAGCAACAGGCTTCTGAGGAGGGCTCATGGACTCGGGCGGGGAGATGTGAATCGAAGAAATGGGATCAATATTCTCAACATGGATAGAGATGACTTTAGGTGGGCAAAGGGCGAGATGAAAGTGGTACAGGTGAAAGATAAGCCCCTGATGGAGCAGGAGAGGTGGGAGATCACCAGGATTACGATAGGCTGCCGCATTACATTTATCCACCGAGCTCTCTAGGTCCATAAGAAGGAAAAATAGAAAGTTAAGTAGCATTTTATGTATGAGATGGTTAAGTAGAGGGAAGTGATAGAAAAAACAAGTTTTGTACCTACCTTCCAGCATCACATATTTCATTAGAGCCATGTAGACCATATCCCACAGCTTGGGGAACTCAGCTCTTTTGAACCCCGCCTGACTCCTGACCGGAGTCTCCTCTCCTCTGAAGAAAGCCTTAAGGCTCTCATGGTTTGGCTTTTTGGTGCGCTTAGGGTATTTTTTCCCTTCGTAGCTCAAGCCCGTGGCCTACGCAATGACCTCCTTACTAACTTCAAATGAAATCCCCCCAACAGAAACCCTTCTATCCTTCCAAGAACATGTGAATTGTCCCAAAAGGATGAGATCATGGCTGACTAGACACTCCATGAGCGGGGCAATACCTCCCTCAACGCAGATATGCCAGACCAGAGGTTTATTCCATAATTCATCACAGCTATCTGGCCCCGTCCGAACCTGATCTCCACCCATACTATTAGGAAGAACAAGAAAAACTCTGAAATGCAAAAAAAACCAGAGCCAAACATTGCACACAAAAATTGAACAAGGATGTTTAATGCAGGGCTTACGGCAGTTAATCCCCTCAAGCCATTTACACGCACAGAGGGGAACTAAGCAACAGTGAGAAAAGACACCGCAATTGATGATATTTTGATACCAGAGAAGGAGCCAAAAGTTGGTGAAAAGGCAGGAAAGGCACAAATCCCATGCAGATAACCCAACAAGCTAACATTAGTAATCAACCAAACAAAGCCGAATGAACCACCAGTTAAATTAGCTGGTGCGAAACCTCTAGAATACAACCAAGATGCATCTTGGATGGTCCCATCATTATTCATACACTCATATCTCCAAAAATAATTAGGAGATAAACCAAGTACCCTTTTCTCCCAAAACTTAATACTCATAGTACCATCATCCTCCCAAGAAGCAATCACGACATTCCAAATAACCCATATCACATCACCAAATCTAGGCTTGATCACATCAATAACGTTTCCTCCCTACCATCTCATCATCATATTTTTATAAGATATACTCATTCTCCCATCCCAAAGAAACAACACGTGGATGCCCTTTCCCCTACTTCACACCCTCTCATCTTTTCCCATGGCACTCCACCTATCCTTTATACCCCAAAAGGCATTAATCCACCACCACACCCAAAAATGCCAGTGGGCCCCCCTGTCAGTCCTCATCATCCAGAAGTTGTAAATCATTATTTACCATGTAAGCCTTTTCCCGCTTGATCAAAGCTTGAATGTTTGGTGGCAATTATTTCGATTTCCTCCAACATCTAGCCGAGTCCCACCCCGAGCCAAAATTTGCCAGCGCATCCACCACACTATTACCTTCTCTGTAAATATGAGTCACTTTTTTGTCTCTTAATTTAGAAATGAGAAAACTAGCATCCAATAAGATGTCCTTGGTGTTCCAACCTATGAATCTTTCCTTTTCCATAGCATTCGTCACCACCTTGGAATCTCCCTCAATAAGAAGATTAACAATTCCTAGAGAGACAACAATTTTGAGACCCATGAACAGTGCATGAGCCTCAACAACAAGGGCCGACTGAATCCCTATGCCACCAGCAAACCCTGCCACCATGTTGCCCATAGAATCTCTTAAAATCCCACCTATTCTTTCCCTTCCTGGACTCCCTTTAGTAGTACCATCAAAATTAATTTCAAACCATCCATAATCCGGAGGCTCCCATTTGGTGTTCCTCCTAGCTTATAGTTTCCTATTGTTGAAGGCATTAGCATTTAGCTCCTGGTGCCATTTCTTAGCCATTTTTATTTCAAAGTCCCTCGACCCAACCTTAGGAAGTTTTCCATCAAAGAGGAAGATATTCTCCTCTACGAGCCTAACACCAATCCCAAACACCTCCTTGGGGCTCCGCTCAGTATTCCTGAAGACCCGATTATTCCTCTCCTTCCATAAACACCAACCCAAAATAGGGGGGGTCTGCCTCCAAATTTCACAAACTAGAGGATGCAAAAAAGGCCCATTCTAGCCCATAATAAATGATAAAAGATCTTTGCTCATAACCCACTCTACCTCAAATTTCTCATAGGCCATCCCCCAAACTTTAGCAGCAAATGGGTAGTGAAGAAAGAGGTGATTGACAGTTTCTTCCCCCTCTTTGCAAAGAAAACATCGATTGGGAAAGCATAAACCCTAGATTCTCAAATTGTCCTGGGTCAGAATCCTATTGTGATAGGTCGCCCACCAAACAAAATTTATTTTAGAGATCAAGCACCTATTCCAAACTCTCCTCCAGTGTTCTTCCACAAGACTAACATTAGTCAGCAGATTGTAAGTGGATTTTACTGAGAGATCCCCCTGTTTATCTAAGACCCAAAAGAATTCATCCTCTCTATCATAGGAAGGAAGTCTAAACCTAGATAGTAACACCTGAATTGATCTAGCAAGATGACTAAGATCCTGCGAGTGGGGGCAACAAAGGGCTAGCTCTCTCCAAATCCTAGCACCAGGAGGGCTAGACACATAGTCATAGATGTAAATCCCAAAGAATCTCTAAGCAGTAATCATCACCCCCCTAAAGTCGGAAGTAGCCAAAGGGGAATCTAAGAGCCAAACGTCCTCCCAGAATTTAATTTTGATCCCATTCCCCATTTTCCATTTTATCCCCTTTTTTAGTAGACCTTGAATGCTACAAATACTCCTCTAGATAACCAAACCGAGAGAGTGGGGTTCCGAAAGACAATCAATCAGAGGTCTATTTTGAAGGTACTTGTCGTTCAATATTTTACACTAGTCCTTGGAATTCCTTAAATGATCCCACCCTAGCTTAGCAACCAACACCCTATTAGAGGAAGCAATCTTCCTTATTCCAAGCCCCCCTTTAGATTTAGCCTGGCTGACTTTTTCCCATTTAACCAGAGCAATCTTCTTTTTCTCCTCAGTCTCGACCCAAAGAAAATTAATTTGAATCCTTTCCAACTTTTCTACTATATACATAGGCATCCTAAAGATCATCAGAAAGTAGGTGGGGATACCTTGTATGGCCGCAGTAATGAGTTGCAACTTGCCATCATGACTAAGTAAGGATCATTTCCACCCAGCCAACTTCCTCTGAATCCTTTCCAAAATAGAGTTCCAAAACTCGGGTTGAACCTCCTTCACCATAAGAGGAAGCCCCAGATAAACCGACGGGAGAGAGTCACTGACACATCCAAGAATTGCAGTCACCCTGTTTTCCAAATTAGGAGAGCAATTAAAGAAATAAATCTTACTCTTGTTGTAGTTGATGCACTGTCCAGAGTAGGAGGCATAGCTATTAAGATAGGCTTTCCATTTCCTAGCTTCCAAAATAGAAGCCTTCCCAAATAAGAAGGTATCATCCACAAATTGTTGCATAACAATCGGACAGAGGCAGGTAGCCGTAGTAACACCAGATATGGAGCCCTCTGACAGTAGACTCGTAAAATTTCTACTAAGCACATCAACAATAGTAATAAAGAGGTAGCGAGAGAGAGAATCTCCCTGCCTGAGCCCCTTACCAGTAGAGAAGAACCCGCAGGGGGATCCATTAACCAGGACTAAGAATTTAACAGTTCTGACACATTCCATAATGAGCTCAATGACCTGACTGTTAAAGCCAAACTTAGCAAGTACCTTAGGAATAAATTCCCACAAAACCTTGTCATAGGCTTTGGATATATCAAGTTTAAGCGTCATTCCCACATTATTACATCTATCCATAGAGTGGAATAGTTCATTGGTAGTCAAAGCAGCATCAAGAATATGCCTCCCTGGAACAAACCCCTTTTGAATGTGGCTAATAATTTTGTCAAGAAGAATGTGGCTAATAATTTTGTCAAGAAGAGGTTTGAGATGGTTGACAAGAATCTTAGAGAAAATTTTGTAGATAGTGTTACATAGGCTAATAGGATGGAAGTCATACATTGAAAGAGGCACACTAATCTTAGGTATAAGAGAAATAAAATTGTGATTCATTTATTTAAGAATCTTACCAGATTGGAAGAAATCCCTAGTCGCAAGAACCAGGTCCTAGCCCATAGTATCCCAAAAAATTTGAAAGAACCCCAAAGGAAACCCATCAGGGCCAGGAGCTTTGAATGCCCCCATGCTAAAAGTAGCCAGTCTTACCTCTTCCATGGAAACTTTCTTAAGAATGCTCAAGTTGTCCACCAGAGAGATGGACTCAGGAAGATGTCGGAGCATCCACTCATCCATATTCAAGTTTGGAACCCCTATAGGGGCTGAGAGAGCCTCCTTGAAGTAATCAACTGCACAAGATTTAATAAGAGCTTGGTCAGTAATCACCTCCCCAGAATTTTTTAACAGTTTAGAGATTTGGTTCCTTTTCTGGTGTTTGACAGCAGAGACATGGAAAAAGGAAGTGTTCCTATCTCCTTCCTTCAGCCATTGGATTCTTGATTTTTGCTTCCAGAATACCTCTTCGTTTTTTAGAACTTTTTTCCATTCCATTCTGACATCCTTTTCCTGATTATTAATCCATTGACTAACATCTCCCTTATCCATATCCTGCTGCAAGGTCCTCAACCTCCCCTCAAGCTGTTTTTTTTTTCTTAAAGACATCACCAAACACATTCCTATTCCAACCTTTAACCATCAGTTTAATATGTTTGAGTTTATAACATAGCCTAAACATGGGGGACCCTTGGACAAAAATATTCCACCACTCAGCAATTTTCATCTTGAAGTTGGGATGGGAGTTCCACATTACTTGAAACCGAAAGGGGTAGGGCCCACTAGAAGGGCGAATATTTGTGGTTAGCAGAAGAGGGTTTTGGTCAGATACCGTCCTAGGAAGGGCGAACAAATTGGAACCTAAGATATTGGTCCAATGAGGAGAACAGAGGAAATGATCAAGCTTAACCTGAATCAAACCAGCACCCGCCCTTCTATTAGACCAGGTGAAGCGTTGGCCTTGAAGGTCAATATCGATTAGCCCCGAAGAACCCATGAAGTTTTCCAGATCAGTCATGTTGTCCATGTAATCTAGAAGACCCCCACTTTTCTCATATGGCAATAAGGGAGAGTTGAAGTCTCCAACCACCAGCCATCGCCTGCCCTTATTCATATTAATTTTATACACCATATTCCTCCAAAGACAATTCCTCAAATTTCTCTGGTTGGGAGCATAAATATTAATTATAGACCAAACAACTCCATTAACAAAGAGTGAAACCCCAATGCTAGTTTGTTATGTTGTTAAGAAAAATACATTTCTCAAAGGACATGCCCTTTCACAATTTTGATATATTTATATTTGTTTCATAATGTAAAACATATATAGGCATATAGGAGAAAGATATAGTAGATAGTTTGCAATGAAAATTTCCTTTACAAGACTCAGATGCATGTATGAATTTTGATGAAGTTAATGAAGATGTTTGAACTTGTGGCTTAATATTGGTATCAGTTGTTTGTGGAATTATACAGTTATTTGATTGTCTCCATTTTGATTATTTTTTGTTGTTTAAATTGATATATCAAACATATATATATATATATATATATAGTTTATCGATACACATTTGTTGTATTTGTGTGATGTGATTGTTTGGTTCTTTCAAGTAAATATTAAACCCTTTTAGTCAATCACAGTAACTAAAGAGTATTAATTGGATCAATAAGAAGAATCACATAACTAGGATTTCCATTCTATCTCAAGTAGAGTTTGTCAGTCATTTACTTGCACATTTATACAAGTTATAAACTACATTTGTGTGTGAAACACTTTGAATTATTTCCATCATAGATTACACTTTTATATATCTTCATTACACTCCATACACCCAACAAGGCAGTGGTCTCATGCTTTCATCTTTTGGTTTATCCATTTTAATTTTTACATCTGTTAACTGAACATATTCTAATATAATTCAAATATAATTAAAATTAAAAATATTATAAATTAATTATGTAACCACATAAGTCAAATATAATTCTATCAATAAATTAATATCAAATAAATAATACAATCACATAACTCATACATTTCAATGTCATTAATCTTCTTCTTCATCCAACTCTTTGTCTGTATCATCCGATCCAGATTCAACATTATAAGGATTGGTCATATCATCATCATCGTCATTGATATCAGTTTTGATAATGTCATCATCCACACAGATATCATCTTCATGAACATTAACGCCTACATCATCATGATCTAGTTCCTCCTCTTTGACATCTTCGTCATGCACATCATCAACTAATTGTTGATCCTGATCATCATCTACATCATCTTCTATTTCTTTAGTATCTTATTCTTCCACCACATTATACTTTATCAGCCTTCCTCTTGGATCATGTATAACAACATATGACCAACCCGCTTTACCTGGAACCTCTGAGTAAAATACCTGCTCACATTGGCTTGGAAGAACATAGGGCTCATTTCCAGCTCACTCAAAATACCTTGTATTAACCATCTTAAATCCATTATCATGTTCAATAATAGTTCTCTCGGGATCATTTTCATTCAATTGTAGCCTATACCATAGGACAAAAAACATAACTAATTTGAAGGACTTAAAGTCACAATCAAGTATTGATTTTCTGAGACTTCTGGATGTATGTCGCTTCTAGATGAAACATTAGTCACCTAGAAGACTACAATTATCCCAGAATCACAAGTTTTCTTCGTGTCATCCAAATTTTTGATTCGAAATTTATGACCATTGCACCACATAGCCTTGTGGTGTTTCAGCTACAATATGTCAAACATGTAAAACTTATTGCAATATCATCAATTGATAAACATATTTATTCTTGGTCGAATGTATGCAAAGAAAAAAATATTAACATATATATACATCAATATAATTGAGAATAATTAAATAATATGGGTGGTTAATATATTTATACATACCTGTTTATCTCTTAAACCATATGCTAAATCAATTTCCCTTGGTGTAACATTGGAATCTCTATTACGATGAGCTTCTTTAACCAATGAAGCCACACCTTCCCATGTTAATGCACGACCAGATTGTTGACATCATTCAATCCATACCGTCATCCAATCAAGATTGATGCGACATACAAATGTAGTGCATTCCACTCTCGACCAATTGTATCAAAAATCCCATAGTACTGATTTTTTGAGACTTCTGGATGTATGTCGCTTCTAGATGAAACATTAGTCACCTGGAAGACTGCAATTATCCTAGAATCACAATTTTTCTTCATGTCATCCAAATTTTTGATTCGAAATTTATGACCATTGCACCACATAGCCTTGTGGTGTTTCACCTGCAATATGTCAAACATGTAAAACTTATTGCAATATCTTTAGTTGATAAACATATTTATTCTTGATCGAATGTATGCAAAGAAAAAAATCTTAACATATATATACATCAATATAATTGAAAATAATTAAATAATATGGGTGGTTAATATATTTATACATACCTATTTATCTCTTAAACTATATGCTAAATCAATTTCCCTTGGTGTAACATCGGAATCTCCATTACGATGAGCTTCTTTAACCAATGAAGCCACACCTTCCCATGTTAATGAGCAACTAGATTGTTGACATCATTCAATCCATGCCGTCATCCAATCAAGATTCTTTGTGACATACAAATGTAGTGCATCCCACTCTCGACCAATTGTATCAAAAAAAATTGAAATTCACAAATGACGTACAATTAGTTAATTACCATGGTATATGAGCTTAATTTATAATTGATGAATATTAAAGATTAATAATTAAATAAGTACAATATACATAAAAACCAAATGTAAAATTTATTCTAATTAATCTCCATGACCATCTTATAATTACCTGTCACTTTCTTCAATCTGCCTTTCCCCATCAGGTACTCCCCTTTGAATTTGTTAATGGAGTTGGGATCCCAAATGCGATCTACATGGATCTTTGCTACAAACTTAGGAACATATTCAGTAATGTACACCATGGTCTGGTATACCATGTATCCCTCCACCATAGAACCCTCGAGGTAGGCCCTTTGTCTAGCCAAAGCCTTCAAAAATTTCAAGTGCCTCTCAACCATCCACATTGACCTTGTGTGTACAGGTCCACACAATTCAATCTCCTCAACTTGATGTATGAGGTAGTGTTCTTGTGCATTGAAAAAGTCGAAGGTAGACACTTTTTCATTTCACACATTAGACGAGGAATTTTTTTCTTCCAATAATTTATATTTTCTTTATGGATTTCTTTAGATAACAACCATCTACAAGTGATTCAAGGCACAAATATATTAACGAGATTTAACAAAAATATACAATGAATTGAACAAATAGTTCTACTTACCTCATGTATTTTCAAAGATCATATATAACTTGCTTGACATTGTTGTCGAAGTTGTCTGGGAGAGATAGAGGTAGAACATATTGCAACAATTATAAAATGATCTTTTAATTAATATTTTTCCAAAATTAGTAAACATAATACACTAAAAAGTAGATGCAGTATACAAATATATATATAATATGCCAGAATAATTACCTTAATGAAGGTATGCCAATTATGCATTTTCATCCCTGACCCAAATTCACCTTTCTTTGTTATGATATTGTTTATGTTCACAACAAATCCTATGGGAAATTGAATTTTTCGTATGACTTGTTTTATAGCATTGCTTTACTACTCTGTTAATAACCAAGGAAGGGCACTTATATTAATTTGGTCTCCATCGCTATTTAATTGAATGACATTTTTCATTGCATGACTAGCTTCCTGAATGTCACTACAAATTTTGACAACTTTTTATTTGTCACGCCTTTCATCCAATATTTTCCATAACGTTTCTATCATATTCTTTCCGATATGCATTGTATCAAATAAATTCACAATTTGTAGCTGCTCATAGTAGGGAAACCTACTAAATTGTCTGGGATAAATTTTCAGTCCCTATGGAAGCCAACCATTAATGCCTTGACGACCTTCATGAAGCATATAAGTTAAAAAAATTAACAATGGCAATCATTGTCAATTACAGCATGAGTAAACACAACACAATATAAAAATATAAATTCAAAACATATCATAAATGATAGATAAACAATTTGATCCAATGTATAACCTTGACGATTAATTCTATTATATTCCAAATTCCATAGGCGAGGTGTCGTTCTTCGTGGTTTTGATGTAGTCTCTTCTTTCTCATTGAAAAGATGTTTTTCAGTAGTTCGATACTTAATATTTCTATGGAGGAAGTGCCTATACTCATCAAACACCTGCTTTCCTAAACTTGTTGAATGATGAGATTTCATCTTTGGACCACAAATTGGACATGCAAATTTTCCCTTTATTTGAAGACCTGCGAATCATATATAATTGGATTAAATATGTCAATTTTTATAATTATATATAATGAATAGATTATTTAAAAAACATGCATGATATCTACTTCATAAAATTAAATATCATTAAAGTCATGTAGTCGAACATTATAACATACCAGAAAAATGTGTTACCACTGGGGCATCATGAATTTTTCATACAAGGATTGCATGGAATTCAAATTGTCTTTGTCCTATTGGTCTAGATACGTCATACATAGTCACACCATTCCATAATTTTAGTAACTCGTCGATAAGAGGCTCAATATATACATTCATATCTTTAACTTGGTACTTACCTAGTTGAATGAACATAAAAATTACATAATTATTATAACCATTTTACTACAATATATATAAATTCATTTACATGACTATTAAATGAAAAAACATATAAGTCATTATGCAACAAATAAGACAAATCAGATGCTACTATGTTAAAGAAAATTGATGTAAAAAAATACCTAGAACAATCATTGCCAACATTATGTGCTCCCTCTTTATTGACATCCATGGAGGAATGTTATTGTTGATAACAAAAATAGGCCACACCGAGTAAATAGATCTCATCTCTCCAAATGCATTGACACCGTCCGCTGCCAATGAAAGCCTGAGATTACAAAGTTCTTTAAAGTGTGGCCATTTTTCCTCCATGTCCCTAAATGCAGAACCATCCATAGGAATTTGAAGAATATCATCTCCACTTCTATTTCATGCATGGTAATCCATAAATTGTGCTAAGCTTTCACACCTAAATAATTGTTGCATACGTGGAATAATGGGAATATAATGAAGAACCTTGCAAGACACCTTTTTTGTTAGTTGACCTGTTTGATATCTACTGATATGACATTCTGGGCATTCTATTGTAAATTCATGTTGTTTATGATATATAATATGATAATTGGGACATGCATCTATTGGTTGATACTCCATTCCAATATCTTTCATAATGTCAGATAAATCTCGATACGAGTGAGGTAAAATATTTGATGGTGGTAACAAAAATTCACCAATAAATCTACAACAAAAAATAATTTCTTAATATAAAGAATATTAATGGTACATACTTCATCCTTTATTTACTAGTGATGAGCTAACAACAATTAAAATAGATGAAAAAAGATGACATATATGACATACCTTAATATCCATGAGATTGCTATGTTGGATAAACAATTCATAACCTTCAAGTTCACCAACAACAATACAACAAAGAGAAGAGTTGTTTGGGAGCCTTCATAAAGGGGCTCGTATGCCTTCTCAAGTACAGGTAAACCATGAACATCATCAAAGTCATCTCGATCAAAATGATTAGATGTTCCACTACATGTGTCATGGATCAATGTATTTGTACCATCATCTTCTTCCATAGGATCATTAACTTCATCTTCGATATTCACAGCTCCATGTTCCTCCGCTTGCAAAACCACATTCTCTATTAGAGTAAAGGTTTTAACTTAATTATGTTGATTAAGTTACCTTTATTCCCTTCTTAATATTTCACTTTAGTTTGCATAATGTGACATTTAATAATTATATTAATTATTAAATGTCTACCTATTAGGGTTTCTTTTAAGTTTTGCACAATCTCCTTTCTTAAGGATTGATCTCATTGTATTTTATTTACCTTTCTGGTTAATACATATTTTTCAACTTTTAGAGCACCCTTTCTTTTTTATCTCCAATGTCTTCTTCTGTGACAGGTTATTTGCATGCAGGTGATCTTCGGGGTTTGTGAAGTTGGATTTCACAACTTTTACATGGTTTGTGAAGTTGGATTTCATAACTTCTACATGGTATCAAAGCTCCATACATGTTGCTTCCTATTTGTCTTCTAAATTTTTTAAAGCTTCAAGGGTTTGGGGTTTTCTTTTTTGATCCAGGGAATCACTTGTTTGATCGAAGCATTTTGAGCCCAAACGAACCTCGCCATTGAGTCCCCAGTGGCCCAAAACCCTAAAAACGACTATCAATTTGTCCATTTTGGACAAAGTTGATTTGAGAGGCAAAAAATTTTACCTGTACGGCCATCTGCACGCAGATCAGAGAAAAAAATTAGCCCTAGTAAAAAAATTTATTTTGTCAGAAATTTTTTTTTGTAAAAGTTTTTTGATTTTTTTAAAAAAATCAAAACAAAAAAAGCCTTTTAAAGGCTTGCTCAAGCCTTGGTATAAGGTACCTGTGTACAAAGGCCTATGGGCCCCGTACGGCCTATAGTTGTGTCAGCCGCTGGCGGCCTTATAGTTGTTCGGCGGTCTGACCGCCGACGGAAGAATTGCCTAGGCCACCTGTTTTTTTTATGATTTTTTTTTTAAAAAATCAAAATGTTTTTTATAAAAAAAATAAAATTTTGTAATAAGGCCAATTGTGCATGTGCGGAAATGGCCATTTAGCCATAAAATTTAGGCCCTGATTTTTTCTGTGATGGTTGTATGACCGTCAAATTTAATCCAGCATTGTGTTTTTCCCCCTTTGGAGCTGTTTTCATCTGGAGGCCATAACTTGGGCATACGATATCATTTTTTGGCAAACGAGATATCATTGGAAAGTTGGTTCTGTCAGATTTCTAGTGGTGTGGGTCTCATTGCTTAATTTATCTTTTGGTGCATTCTACAACTATTTTAAGTCAAATGAGCTCTTTTTAGTTTCGAGCTCGTAACTTTTGACCAGTTTCTCCATTTTCCATGATCTCAGAGGTGTTGGAACCATATTTCAGAGCTCTTCAGTTCCATCCATGCAATATTTCAAGATTTCCCTCCAGGTATATTTTATTCATTTTTTTGTGTTTTCACACTCTAGTGAATTACCTAGACATATTAGCTCTTGGGAACTTCTTATTTGCATGGGTTGCTTCATTTTTTGGTTGTTCTTCATGTATTTCCTATTTTTTGTTCTTTGAGGGAATTTTGAGCATCATTTGTAAGAAATATTCTATGTAAACGCACTGAGATAAAGTGCCACACTATTGTACATATATTTTGGGGATTTTGCACATAAGGTTGTGCCATATTTTGTACCTCGCACTGTTTTATAAAGTGTCATGGGGGGATTGTGTAGTGCCTTTTTTTTTTCCATCACAGCTTTGTCTAGTGATTGTCCCTCCACGACTACAATGGATCCATATGATTTCAGCCTCATGCATGTGTGCTTTGTTTTGCACACCACTTTTTCAATTGCAAGTACTTTCTTGTGCACTTTTAGATGTTATTTCTTCTCCTTCATGCACTATAGGGTGTTACACAACATTTTAGTGGATTTTTCAAGCTCTCTCAGTTCAGCATTATGGGGGGTTATTATACTGTTCATGTTAATGCTTCCTTGGTTTCGCCTTGGAAGGAATTTTCCATTCTTAGTTGATCAGTGTTTTTCAGACTATTGGTACTTATGCCATCTGTATCTTCGTTCCAGGTGTTTGCCTTTGTTTTTCATCTGATTCGAGTAGTGTCATTTGGGGCACTCATGCAGATTGTTGTCTTCTTGATCCTGATCATCCTATCTTCAGAGGAGGTTCTTCAGCACTATAGCAGTCATCTTTAGACAATTGTTTGCAACTTCTTCTACTTCAGTGATGTTCTTCATGGCTTTCAACATCTCTTTTTGGAGTAGAGTTTTTCCCATGAGTTTTTCTCTATTTCTCCACTTTACAGAGATTTGGTTGCATTTGGGTACCTAATCAGGCTTAGTTTTTGAGACCCATGTTTACTTTCATGCATTGTAGTTACCTTTTCTTTCTTGCACATGTTTGTAGCTGCACTTTTGCTCATCTTAAGGGGGGGTGTTAGAGTAAAGGTTTTAACTTAATTATGTTGATTAAGTTACCTTTATTCCCTTCTTAAGATTTCATTTTAGTTTGCATAATGTGACATTTAATAATTATATTAATTATTAAATGTCTACCTATTAGGGTTTCTTTTAGGTTTTGCACAATCTCCTTTCTTAAGGATTGATCTCATTGTATTTTATTTACACTCTCTGATTAATTCATATTTTTCAACTTTCAGAGAACCCTTTCTTTTTTTGTCTCCAATGTCTTCTTCTATGATAGGTTATTTGCATGTAGGTGATCTTCAGGGTTTATGAAGTTGGATTTCACAACTTCTACATTCTTTGGGCCATGATAATCCATATCATGTGCCCTAGGGCACCCCACCTTTATAATAATGATAGACACAAATAAACCGTGACCATGATCAAGTGATTATATATATATATATATATCAAATGTTAAAACAATATAAAAATTTACAAATTCAATCAATATAAACACATATAATAAACAACTTACCAATGGACGATAACCATGCCCCCCTTCAACGTGACCATGTTGCCTACAATGTTTCTCAGTTGTTGTGATCAAAAGTCTTCTCGTCTTTAAACCATTGCAATTATTGCAAGGACAATAACATTTCCCATCACCCTTTCTTTTGAATCTATCCCACAATCTATCAAGTGACTCTTCATTTTGTTTTAGACTAGTATTATCTGACATGATTTTTCTTTACCAAGCTTGAATATTTAGATCTTCAAAAAATATCAAAATCACACTCCAATAATTTTTAATCATACAAAGGTAACAAAATATAATAATTATGATATTTTACACCCAAAAAAATTGGCATGCAACCACCCCTGCAAAAGAGAAGATAGTCTGAAGTTAATGACCCCAAAAAATACTTTCAAATGCTAATTCCATAAATTATTAAATTCTGATTTTACTATGATTTCCAATTGTTAGACTCCTAAAATTAGAATATTGAACTTGCACAACAAAATTTGGAAATGAAATTCTCAAAATGCAGCTACTAGGCCTCAACAATTAAGGCCTACTCAAGACTTTGTGAAGTCACTACAAGGTTTCCAGGCCTTACCTAATGATTTCAGTAGGAGGATTAAAGAGTTGGTAAAGAGTTTTGACGACTGGAGTGACACATCTTTACAAGATATTGTAGATGCCCAAGGAAATGTTAGATCATTGCAACAATGGCAAGATAGAGTAGATGAAATCATCAATGCACAAATCAAATTGATTTGTGATGACTCAGATTATGACATGTTGATGAGTAGTATGGATAAAATCATTAACACTAGCACATTTTTGGAATCTTTTGAAAGGGAGGCGAATCAAGTAGCAGTAAAGCATAAATCTTACAGTGCCAAGGTAAATGAGGTGGTAAATTTTAATTGGCCAAAGGATGAGGAATATCAAAGATGGGTATAAAAGTACTTAACTGAACAAGAATAGGACAGAGTCTACAATCGATAGTTAATAGCTCAGCGATTATGGTTATAACAAATTTTGGCTATGCCTTGGTGGCAGTTTTGGTGCAAGTTTTCAAAGTTTGTCAAATGCAATAGTTATTCTCCAATGGATGGGATGAATAAGAAAATTCTCCAAAGACTCAATTGTTGTAACCAATTTTTGAAATGTCATAAGGTGGTCCAAGTGACCAGTAATAGGTGTATTTCTGGTCTGATGCTTATTGCTCCTTCATTTTCCCTATAAGATGGATTTCAAGACCAAAAATACAGGTTAACAAGTTAGATATCTTTAGGTAGAGTCTAAGTGAAGTTGCAGAGATAATTTGTAAAGAGCCTAATATTATAGTGAAGATACTATTCTTAGGTTTGGTGTCATTCTGTTGTAGGTTTTAGTTTCATGGGTACTTAATTTTTAAGACAATACTAGCATTTGAATGAAAATTACTTATTTCAAGGTCATGTATCTCCATTGTATGAATATATTATTATCTTGAATAAAATGATCAAGGGTTATTCTATCCATCTCACTATTATGGTGTGTGTAATTCTCATTTTGGCTTTAATTCAAGGAATTAATTAAAATGCTTGAGTGAGGTTATAGGTGACTATGTTCATATAAGGATTTGATAAGTAGTATTGGGTTAGAATATAGATTGATGGTATTGTAAGGCAATATTATCTGATATTTTATATGTTATGCGTCTAGAAGATAAACTTGGTTACAGTAAAAAACAACCAACACCTTTGATATTATCTAGCTATGGCTCCCAAATATATTGAAAATTGATCATTAGGGTTAAGATTGAAACCTTGCAAATATAATCTTTGTCCAAATCCATCAAGAATTTTCCATCAATTATAAACGATTCCCTTATAAATAATTTGTGAAGTCAGGTCTAAAATCTAGAAATGAAATTCTAAAAATGCACAAGACTAAAAATAAAATCTGATGAGATGTTGCTTTAAAATATGATTTTCAAACCTGGAAGTACAAATCTGACTTCACTAATGAATTCTGGAAAAAGAAAATGACTACCCTCAACCTGGCGATACCTTCTTGAGTTTCTTCTAATTTTCCCCAAGAAAACCATCGAGCAAAACAATGTCGCAATAAATAGTCGAGCTCATTTTTATTTATGCCCGCCACAATTTAACTTTGCAAGTCCATCAAAATTTTGGGGAAAAATATTCGTCAAAACTTGGACAAAAAAAACGTTTCGTCAAAATTTTGACGAACGTCGAGGATAAAATTTTGAAAAAATGAAAATTCGCACAAGTGCCTGATGATACATCTGATTATGTAGCTTTCGTCTAAAGGTTTCGTCAGATTTTGCAATCAAATGAGTTAGTATATATGTAAATTTCCATGTATGTTTTTATGTATGGTTTTATACATTTTTGTATGTACATAGGTGTATTTTTTCGAGTGATTAGTTACATCCCATTACATTTTTATTGTGTACTGGTGATGATGATGTTAGTCGGACACCAACAATGCAGATAAGTCCTCAAGGCTGATGCATGAAGTTGGGTCCACAAAAAGCTCAAAAATGGAAGTTTTTTTTGTTTTTCATAATTTTTCACACTTGGATTGGAAATTTGAGGCACCTACACAATGAATCTTAAAAAAATTCACTAGTATTAAAGTTACAATTTTGAATTTAGTTTCCAAATATGTAATTTATTCAAATACCCAAATGATAGAAATTAAATTTTGATAGGGATGTATAAAACCACTTTTTAAAAGTCATTATTTTTTCCATACCATGCAGGTTTATGAACACCACTTTTTGACCCAAATAAAACTATTTTGCTAATTCCTTTTGGGGAAAGATAGAGCACAACATGAAGATTGATGAAGATTTTTTTTTTATTGGCCTTAATTGTTGTTTTTAAAAATCAACGTGTATGGACAGCATAATTGGACCTAAGCTAAACATTTTTTGAATCTTTTTTTCATTATGTAGAGAATTTTCTAAATATTGATGTCATATAATTTTTTAACAAGAAAATTAACCAAAAAAAGTTATTAAAAAACAAAAAAAGTTTGATATTTCAAGTTTATGGACTAGTTTCCTTAGAAATTAATTAAAAAATAACAAATATGATCCAATCTTAATAAAAATTGTATTTTTTGAAACTAGAAATTTTGTTCTCTAATGGGTTTTAATTTCATATATTGATTCAGAAAAAAAGTCCATTAGCCATATTGCTAAAGTTGAACTTTTCTCTTGAACCTGCCTTAGTTTTTTAGTTGCAGGTCAAAGGCTAAGGATCAGGTTGCCAAGCCTTTCCCAAGCCTAAAACTGAGGTAGCAGGTGTGTTGGGGATTCAATTTTTTTAAAATGTATACGCGTTACAAAACACATACATGTTATTTAAAGAAAACGCATACGCATTATATAACATGTTTGTGTTACGTATTTACCCGTTGGTAAAAGATAATGCATAGGTGTTCCTAAAATAGAACATGTATGCATTTTATAATGCTTACATGTTTCTTATTTAACCATTTTTTCCCAATTTGGAAAAAATTGATAGAGCACATTTTTCTACAACATTCATTTTCTGTAGTACAGTATGAAAGTGTCATTTTTTGCATTTTTTATTTCAATGTTGTCTTGTGCAATCTCTTAACAAGGCATGTTCTATTCAAATTTTTGGAAGAAAAAAGTATAGGTTGTATTTTTTGAAGTGGAATCAAGTACAAGAACATTTTACAAGAAGATTTGGAAAAAGAGAACTTTGGTATGTTTTCATGATGTTTTTGTACTTCAAAGTTTATAGAAGAAATGATCTTCATACTATATACTTTTATTTGAATATTTGAAGGAGGTAACAATTGGAAAATAGGTTGAGAATCATTTTTTTTGTTATCAAAGAGGTTTTGGTAATCATGGTATCAAAGAGCAAAAAAATATGTAGAAAGTCAATGACACCCGAAGAAATTCAAGTAAATAGAGAAATGGAGGCAAAAAGACAAAGGGATAGAAGAGAAAGGATTCACCAAATAAGAAATTCGGAAGAATCTAGTTCCATGAATGTTGAAGAGGAAACCATGAAGGGTGAGATGAATGTAGATGATGCAAATGTGGAGATAGTGAATATGGAAGAAAATGCAATTATGGAGACAAACCCAACTATGCCTTCATCTTCAACTTTGAATGATATGGAAATAGAACCTATGCAAATAACTTCAGGCATGTCTTCAAATCCACCTCCCAATGATATGGAAAATTCACCTATTCAAATAATTTATCTAGGTATGTCTTCAAACCCAAGTCTTGATAATATTAATCTTAGTTATTTAGATGGAGTTGGATACACCATTGATGGTATCAATAATTATAGTTTTGAAACAATGCAAAAAAAAATAATGATGAAATATCTTATATGAATGCAAATGAGAATAAAATCCCTCATTTTGATGAAAGTGAGAATGAAATCCCTTTTATGTTTGAAAATGAAAATGAAACACCCTGTGTGAATGAAAATGAAACCCCTTGCATGAATGAAAATGAAAATATTTTATTTTATACAATTGAAAGAGATGTGCTAGATAACCTTCCTGGTAAAGTTTCTTGGAGAAAAATGAGAACTCATGGTAATAGAATATATAAAATGTATTTTTATAGCAATAAATTAGGATTTCAATGTCAACTCATGATGCAATTGATGATAATGTGGAAAATGAGAAAAGTGATGAAAAAATTAGGCATTTTTGTAAAACCAAAAAAGAAAGATGATTTAGTAGAACAATTCATATCTAGTGTTTTCAATGATATTGATTCTATAGGAAAGAAAATTTGATCTAAAGATAATAATGTAGCTCATCATGCAATAACAACTACTCTAGTTAATAAATCAACTTCAAATAAAAGAATGTTAAGATTAGTAAATATATAAAAGTAAATCCTAAAACTTTGATAAGAGTTGCTAAAATAAGAGAAAGTATTGAAAAATATCCAATTAATCAATGTTGCAGTTTTAGTGGTAGACTCCCAAGTTCAAACATGAAAAACTAATGAAATCAAATCTTTAATCGAAAAATAGTGGCATGATAATACAAGAGTATCACCTAATATTAGAGATGTTTTAAAATTAAGGGTGGGATCTAAAATTTGTGACCCTCATCCAAAGCATCTCTTAGATATGACTCAAACTGAATTATATAAAAAAAATTAGATGATTCAATCTTACCATTTAATATTAGCATAAGTAAAGACCATTCGAAAAATGTAAACCTTGGTTTGTTAGAATTAATAAGCAACAAATCTCTTTTTGTTGTAAGACTCGTGTACAATTTTGTTATTATTATGATATTTTTTTATATATACATTATACTTTTCATGCTAACCAAGTTATGCAAGACATTTGTGGTATTAATTTATGCCACCTGAAACAATCAAATATTTTATAGCAGGTTTGTTTTGTGAACCCTCTAATAGAAACTTATTTTATTTAAAAGCATGTATTTCTAGACAATGTGATATCTTTGGTAACTTTTCATTGTTAGGAGAATGTATGCATGAAAGTAGTTTACATGAATTTGGACAACAATTAGTGGATGTTAAATTGTTTTAAAATATTGAGTATTCTTTAAAAGATGGAAAAATTGGAAAATGTTGTGAGCTAATTGTGGAAAACTTTAGTGTGCATGCATTTATTAAAGAATTTAAAGATAATATTGTACCTAAATATGTTAAACACTCTCAATATTCTCATTGGCTTGATAATCAATTTCATTCATGTGTAAAAACATATTCCCACTTGGAACTATATTGCTAGTTGTTGATTTTGCTAAAAATTATACTCTTGCTCCACAAGAAGAAATTCAATCACAATATTATAATTTAGTGCAAGTAGCCATATTTTTTCATATTGTATATAGACATGCAGATGATAGTAGAGAATATAATAGAAAAAAATTGAGAGTACAATTTTTATGTAAGTGATAATCGATTGCATTCATCTAAGTTTGTTTAATATTGTTTTGATATATTTTATAAAAATTTAAAAGAGAGAGGAATTCAAATGAGCTCGAACATCTCATATGGTCAGATAATTGCATGGGTAAATTGAAGAATGCTATAATCTTTTATTGGTTATGTAGAGTTCATAAGGAAAATAATATCCAACACATGTGGAGTTTTTTTGAAGCTGGACATGGTAAAGGAGAACATGATGGAGTAGGTGCATTTGTGAAAAGAGCTCTTTCTAGAGAGCAACTAAAATTTGAGTACGCGGTGAAATTAAAAGATACACGTGCAATTATAGATTGGTGCAATACCAAATTATCTACAAGAACAAGTGAGAGCTCAATAATTAGACGCTTCTTTTGGTTGGTTGAATAAAATTATATTCTTACTCAAAAAGATTGTGAAACAATTAATGGATCTACAAAATGGAATTTGTTTAAGAGAAAATGCAAACACATGGACAATATGGACAAGGGAACTTGCATTTTTTTGTCAATTTTGTATTTTAGGTGATTGGGAGGCATGTGAACATATAGAATGGGTTGAAGAATGGAGAAAAAGAGCCTTAACACCTACATCAACACATGTTCAACATGGAACTACAATTAAATATAATCAAGTGTTCATATCAGATGATTATGATCATGTTTTGGACCTTGTACAAGAAGGTACATTGAATCGAATTGAATTTTATATGTATGCATGTTTATATTTGAATTAAATATATGTCACTCTTTATTGATTTTTTTTGTAGGGCATGTGTATGTTGTTGTTGCACCTGAGGGGAATGAAGAGGAAACAAAGTATTGGTTGCATATATGTGTTGAGAGAAACCATAAATTGGTACATCCTAGAGTGGATGATGACAAATTTGAGTATCCAACTGATTTTGTGGTTTTTGTTGGCAACTGGCTTCAAAAATATCTAATAAGAAAGAATGGCTTTCTTGCATTTGAAGATTATGAAAGACACAAGAAGATTATACATTACTCACATTTGATTTTGGCACCCAATATAAATTTAGTTAGATATCAAGAGAGGCCTACTAATAAAGTGTTATGGATACTTTCAATCGATGATCATGAGACAATCATAGATGCATTACAAAAAGGAGAGGATGTAGATAGTACAACAGAGAAAATAAATATAGGTAAGTATATAGTTGTATAAATACTTAATTGATAGTCTATACATAGTTAAAAATTTATCACATATCATGTCTATATATATGTCTTTAGTAATTTCCTAATTATAGTTTTATATCATTTTTTGTTTCAAGGCTCCCAAAACTAGATGCATTACAAAAAAGAGAGTACATGCATATATATTACAATGGAATTCGAATCTAAAGATGGGTAACTATATATAGTTCTAGATACATTTAATTGATATTATAAATATAAAACTAAATAATTCATTGTCATTTTATAAAAAAAATTTAATTGATCCCATATCCCCTTAAGTCATTCTCTTAGGATCCCTTAAGCCATACTCTTTTCTACCCTTAATCCATCCTCTTGCATCCCCTTAAGTCACTCTCTTAATTCCCCTTAAATAATCCTTTTATCTACCCTTAATCCATCATCTTGCATCCCCTTGAGTCACTCTCTTAACTTTCCTTAATTCATCCTCTTAGTAACCCTTAATCCATATCCCCGTATATATACCCTTAATCCATCCTCTTTCATCCCATTAAGTCACTCTCTCAACTCCCCTTAAGCCATATACACATATCTACCCTTAATCTATCCTCTTAACTCCCCTTAAGCCATCCTCTTAGGACCCCTTAATCCATATACTCGTATATGTACCCTTAATCCATCCTCTTCCATCCCCTTAAGTCACTCTTTTAGCTACTCTTAAACCATCCTCTTAGGAACCATTAAGCCATATCCTCTTATATACCCTTAATCCATCATTTTGTATCCCTTTAATTCACTCTCTTAACTCCCCTTTATCCATCCTCTTAGACCCCTTAAGCCATATCCTCTAATCTACCCTTAATCCATCCTCTTATATCCCCTAGGCTATATGTCCTAGGGTTAATGGTTTGAGATTCATGTCCTAGGCTTTAGGTCCTAGGGTTAAGGGTTTAGGATTTCTAGGGTTCATAAGATTCTTAGAATAACAAATATATATAGGTTAAGGGTTTAGGATTCATCTCCTAGGCTTTAGGTCCTAGGGTTAAGGGTTTATGATTTCTAGGTTTTATGAGATGCTTAGAATAACAAATATATATGGGTTAAGGGAATAGGGTTCATCTCCTAGGCTTTAGGTCCTAGGGTTAATGGTTTAGGATCTCCATATCCTAGTTTTCATGAGATGCTTATAATAGTGAATCTATATGGGTTAAGGATTTAGGGTTCATCTCCTAGGCTTTAGGTCCTAGGGTTAAGGGTTTTGGATTTCTATGGTTCATGATATGATTAGAATAACAAATCTATATGGGTGAAGGGTTTAGGTTTCATCTCCTAGGCTTTAGGTCCTAGGTTTAACGGTTTAGGATTTCTAAGGTTCGTGGTATGATTATAATAATAAAAATATATGAGTTAATAGTTTAGGATTAATCTCCTAGGCTTTAGGTCCTATGGTTAAGGCTTTAGGATTTCTAGGGTTCATGAGATGGTTATAATAACAAATATATAGGGGTTAAGGGTTTAGGATTCATCTTCCAGGCTTTAAGTCCTATGGTTAAGGGTTGAGGATTTCTAGGGTCCATGAGATGCTTAGAATAACAAATATATATGGGTTAAGGGTTTAGGATTCATCTCCTGGGCTTTAAGTGCTATGGTTAAGGATTCAAGATTTCTAGGGTTCATGAGATGCTTAGAATAACAAATCTATATGGGTTAAGATTTTAGGGTTCATCTCTTATCATTTAGGTCCTATGGTTTATGGTTTAGGGTTTATAGGGTTCAATAGATACTTATAACCTTAGAATAATGAATCTAATATGGGTTAAGGGTTTAGGATTTCTAGGGTTCACAAGATTCTTAGAATAACAAATCTATATGGGTTAATGATTTAGGGTTCACCTCATAGGATTTAGGTCATATGGTTAAGGGTTTAGGGTTTAGGGTTTCTAGGGTTCATGAGATTCTTAGAATAAGAAATCTATATGGGTTAAAGTTTAAGGGTTCATATCCTAGGCTTTAGGTTTGAGGGTTAAGGGTTTATGATTTCTAAGGTTTATGATTTGTAGGGTTTATGAGATGCTTAGAATAAAAAATCTATATGGGTTAAGGGTTTATAGGTTTCATAAGATGCTTAGAATAACAAATTTACTATGGTTTAAGGGTTAGGGTCCATCTCCTAGGCTTTAGGTCCTAGGGTTAAGGGTTTAGGATTTCTAGGGTTTATGAGATGCTTAGAATAACAAATCTATATGGGTTAAGGGTTAAGGGTTTATATGTTTCACAAGATGCTTATAATAACAAATATATATGGGTTAAGGGTTTAGGGTTCATCTCCTAGGATTTAGGTCCTAGGGTTAAGGGTTTAGGATCTTCATATATTAGGGTTCATTAGATGCTTAAAATATAAAATCTATATGGGTTAAGGTTTTAGGTTTCATATCCTAGGCTTTAGGTTCTAAGGTTAACGGTTTAGGATCTTCATATCCTAGGGTTCATGAGATGCTTATAATAAAAAATCTATATGGGTTAAGGATTTAGGGTTCATCTCCTAGGATTTAGGTCCTAGGTTTAATGGTTTAGGATCTTCATATCCTAGGGTTCTTGAGATTCTTAGAATAAAAAATCTATATGGGTTAAGGGTTTAAGGTTCATCTCCTGGGCTTTAGGTCCTAGGGTTAACGGTTTAGGATCTTCATATCCTAGGGTTCATGAGATGATTAGAATAAAAAATCTATATAGGTTAAGGATTTAGGGTTCATATCCTAGGCTTTAGATCCTAGGGTTAACGATTTAGGATCTTCATATCCTAGGGTTCATGAGATGCTGGGAATAAAAAATATATATGGGTTAAGGGTTTAGGATTCATCTCATAGGATTTAGGTCCTAGGGTTAATGTTTTAGGATTCATATCTTAGGGAACTTCATTAGATGATTAGAATAACAAATCTATATATGGGTTAAGGATTTAGGGTTCATCTCCCAGGCTTTAGGTCCTAGGGTTAATGGTTTAGGATCTTCATATCCTAGGGTTCATTAGATCCTTAAAATAAAAAATCTATATGGGTTAAGGTTTTAGGGTTCATCTCCTAGGCTTTATATCCTAGGGTTAACGGTTTAAAATTCATATCCAAGGGTTCATGAGATGCTTAGAATATAAAATTTGTATGGGTTAAGTGTTTAGGGTTAATCTCTTAAGTCCCCTTAAGCCATCCTCTTAAAGGACCCTTAATTCATATCCTCTTACATTCCCTTAATCCAACCTCTTGCATCCCTTAATTTACTCTCTTAATTCCACTGAATCCATCATCTTAGGACCCGTTAAGCCATATCCTAAGGTTCATTAGATGCATCCCCTTAATCCACCCTCTTGCATCCCTTTAATTCATTCTCTTAACTCCTCGTAATCCACCCTCTTGTATCCCTTTAAGTCATTCTATTAACTTCCCTTAATCCACCCTCTTGCATCCCTTTGAGTCATTCTCTTAACTCCCCTTAAGGAATCCTCTTAGGACCCCTTAATCTATATCCTCTTAGGTCCCCTTAATCCATCCTATGACAAATATCACTTGAATTTTTAAGGAATTTATAAGATCTAATTTTCTAACTTTTAGTATGTATTGTTCTTTTATCGCATGAATTATTTAGTTAAATGACTCAAAAATATATAGTCACTCTACTTACATTAATTATTTTTGTAGGTTCTCATCAAGTTGGTCTACCATGTGATTGTCACTGTAAAAAAAAATTACCATATAGATTATGTAAATATCAATTTGTGGTCTTGAGATAAAATTTGATAAGCTTTAATTGCATTTACATGCACAGATGTTTCATCATGTTATATAGTTGTATTAAACATCAATATACATTATATATGTTTGTTAGATGTATGAACTTCAATGAATGTATTAGTCACTTTTTAAATATCTTGTTCCAGTTTTGTCTTATACAAATCATGTCTTATATTTACCACATACAAGGAGATATACTTTTGTTCAGTGATTCAAATTTTTGCTAGAATTGGAAAATAATTAAAATTACCTGCCCTTACTTTATTATGAATATGATCTAAAATATTTAAGGAATGTTTTAATTTTTCACCTAGCCATGTGATAAATTATTGAAATTTGAAAGTTAATCATTTTAAGACACGTCTCTAAACTTAATTCAAAAATGACATGTAAATATATATGAAATTTGATTCTAGATAAGAATTTATATAGTGCATATTACTTGAAAATTAGATAAAATATATATACATATATATTATTGCATATAATCCTCAAAATGAACATAACACGATCATAATTGAGTGCATATAATCATCATATTAAAGTCATATGATATAAATAAACACAAACATAATCATATTAATTGATATAATGTATTTGAAATGGTCCATGAAATAACATGTTCAAAATGTATATATCAAGTCCAACACATATATAAATAAAATTGGATCTATAGTTCATAAAATAAAACCATCTGACTATCAGGAGGATCAGTCAAATCAATTCTCCTTTTTGCTCCATGTGGACTAGATGTACCCATATCATGTTGTAGAAGAGTACAAGAAACTTGAAATTAAATAAAGTTATTTAGAAATTTTGATTTAATTTAACATATAAACTTGACAATATAAACTTGATAAAAATAAATTTAATTAAATATCTATTAAATATTGTAAAAATGATTTTTAGTATGCATAAATTACCATCTGATCATGTGAATCCACTAGCACATTTTGTTCAACAGGTATTATAATTGTCAATTGAGGAGGTCCAAATGCTTGATCTACTAATTCCTACATATTCAAATAAAGCAAACAATCGGTTAGAACCTTAAATATATATATTTAAAAGACATAAAAATTGTATATAATATTTAGTAAATTTTACAACCTCGAATGATGTGACCTCATGATCACACACCTAATATTTCCCATGTATAAAATTAGATGATGAATCGGGTGTCACCATGGGTATCTCATGAACTCCCTGCATATAGATAAAAAATTTATAGATCATTCACACATGTGCACAAATTAAAATTAAATTAGATATGATGTGTATTTATTTTAAACTTAACAACATTTTGAAAGTGTGCATCTAAGATGGCCCATACATAATAGTTGATAATGACTCAGGAGTGCTCACCACAACTTGTGGTTGGTTGATCATCGGCATCACATGACCTCCTTGCATCTAGATACAATATATCATTTCACACATGTTTACAAATTCAAATTAAATTAGATATGTCCACATAAATTAAAATATATATTGGTTTACTCGACCAAAAGGTGTGCCCAATTTTGCAGCACTCAAAAAACAAACACAATCATATTGAGATTCAAGCATTGTCTGAACATGCATCTACACCAAACACTTCTTGAACTAATATTATATATATATAATTTTATTTTATTATTTACATGAATTTTTCACATTTCAAACAAATTAAAATGTGTCTTTCAAGAGATGTACATACTTGTGTAGGATGATCCTCAGAATATAGTAAATCCATAAATGAATTTGTCCTAGATGCATGTGGGTCACCTGAAGTGGATTCTTGAGTGATGCATACCAAGGGTGTAATAGCTTGAACTAACACAATGTAACACAATTCAACACTCTCTTGAACCTCAAGACCCCTACAAGGGTGATTTGCACTAACTCACTAGTATTCACAACTAGGTCTCCAAATTGATGTTTTTAAACATATCTTTTAGAGAAGGTCATCTCTCCATGAAACCAATACCTTTTCAAATACCAATTAGGCCCTACTCTGACATATCTCACTTGTGATGTAGGTCTTTTTGGAACAAGACTTCCTAACTAGGTTTGCTACACCTGAAACAAGGCCAATTAAGCCACTTTTACAAAGCACCTACTAAGGATTCAATCCAAAAACACCTAACCTCTTCACCAATGGTCTAAACTAGACACATAGGGTTCCATTCAAAATATTTTATCAACCAATAGAACTTAAAAATTGTTGTCTTACTCTAACACCACCCTACCTAGCCTAACACATGAGGATGTTAGGCTAGGGCTTGGACAAAAAACTCTACTAACTCCATCCCTTGCTCGAAAAGATAGAAAAAACAATGAAAACAAACATAAAACCTCCATTCCACTGAGTTTGGCCAAAATACAACATTGGAATGGAGTGATATATACATTTTTTGTCACAAACCCTTGAAAATGAGGGTTTCTAAGCAGTTTGCAACAAAATGCCTCAAATAGGCTTCAAACCTAATGAAAATCAACCACACAATGTCTAAATGAAATCTTAATCTCTATATAAACTTCTCACATAGGTTTCAGCTCATGACACTACTGTATGAGTCTGTACAGATCAAGAAAAACACATAAAATGCACTTAAAATTGTAGAAAATAGAGCCCTTTTCACTTCTTTTGTCCTTCAAGTGATACAATAATGCTGCCTCAAAGTTTGTGAGGCCAAAATAACACCATGCAATTGTAACTCATCAGTTACAAACAAGAAACACTCAATATGACTATTCACCATCCACTTACATGCAACTTTTACATTCCTTTAACAACTTTTTACCAAACACCTAAGAATGACCCTACATGACACTAAAAATTGAAAAATGGTCTAGATTCAACCTTATTACATCAATTGAGTGACAAAACACCTCAATTACCAACCTAGACACCTAAATGAATCAATAAAGAAAAATAGCCATGGTGCCCCTGCACCATTGAGTATGCCCATAGCTTGAGCCTCCATGCTCTCTATTGCGCACTTCAACCACCATGTGTGTAGTCTGATGAGTGAGATGTCTTGAAAGACAATTCAATGCTCTTAATATCAACAACATTGTTTGTTGCTGAAATGTAGTGGGAACACTAGGAGATTAAGGAGCAACAATTGGAGGAATCGGAGCACGTCTCTGAGGATCAGCATGTGCTCCTAATCTATGTTGGGGCATGCCACACCCAGCTCCCTAAAATGACCTCGTATCAAAATAGTTGGGTTTTAAATCCAACTCAAACTTAGCCCATAAATTTCTGAAAATGTAAAGGGGCACCTCACAATCACCATGTTGTGGAGTATCAAACACCATCCATCATCTATCCCAAAAATTTGCAGCTATATGTGGGTACCTACACCATTTAATTAAAATTATTTTTTTAGTGGGTGGAATTGGTTCATTTTTTGGGGGGCTAAATAAATGTTGGCAAATGGCTTGTTTGGTAATATGAAGGTCATGGATTTCTTTATAAGAAAACCCATCTACATAGAATTGTCTCCTCTCTTCTCTCCATCGATGGAACCTATATAGGTCTGCATCAATGGATTGAATAGAATAAACAACATTTTGCATCGAAGATGCAAATCGTACAAGATGGGGGGAATGTTAGGATCATTTTTTTATCAAATCTATATTTTCTTGAACCACATTTAGGTTTCCTCTTGTGCTCTCTCTTAACTATTTTTTATCTAATGCAAGACGTGGGGGGTTAGGAGGTGGAGAGGGTGGAGGTGTGGGGGTTTTTCATGGTGGAGATTGTGGATGTATGGGATTTTCAAGTTGGTCATTAGGTATGAAAGCCTCTATATTAAATTTAGGCTCCATGTGATGAAATGGCAACTACATGTTAAAAAATTAAAATATATATATCAACAAACTAATTAAATAATGTACACAATTTGAACTAAAAATCACATTGAACGTGCAAAAATTCAAAATACATGTCATTTGAAGCCACGTTCAATTTAAAACATTAAAAAATCCATAGCATGAAAATTTAGACTAATTTATGTTGTAGAATTTATACAAACAATTACAACCTCCCCTATAACATGTACATTAAATTATACAATTTGAGTCATGTGTGCCCTTGATTAAATTATCATCTAAACACAATGGCCTAATTTAAAATCTTTAAATAATAATATCAAGGTCCTACTTCATTGATTTGACAAGTGGAAAAATTATAAATGCATTAAGTATAATTTAATGAGCTACTTGATCAAAATTTATTGTTGGAATTTTATGATTGTGTGATTTTGGGAAGGCAATATTTTGGTTTAATTTCTAACTAAATTTCTAGTTATTTTTCTTAACTAGCCTATATTTTTTGACTAGTTTGAGAAGATGATCATGACTATTTCAAAAGTTTCTCGAGTTTTGATAGTATATATTTGATAGACATATTTATAAGTCTTGATTAGAAATTTGTCTAGAACATCTATTTAAGGGAATCATTCTAGATTAATTATGATCATTGATTACTATCTTAAAAAACTCATAAGAAAATTAAATTCATGTAGTTAAATTAAAGTCTTAGTCTCAATTTTAGTTGTAACATTATTTGATTAAGCCTTTTTCATGTTTGCTTGGCATATTTTCTATCTTTTCATATTGAAAATAAGGATTAACTATTATTGAGGAAGTCAATAGTATTAATTATATTTATAGTAGGCTTCCTCTTACTTTTCAATATAACCCTTTAATCAATGAACATGTACAAAAGAGGCAACATTAGTCACAGACAAGGTCACACTAGTCAAACTAGGCTAGATGAAAAACCTATTTAAGGACTAAGACATGGGTGTGGTTCTATCTAAGGTAGAAAAAATCATGAACATTAATAAAAAAATTAACAAATACTATACACATCTAATTCGATAACTCAAGTTGAATAATTTTATGTGACATATATTTAAAAGAATTGTGATAATTGTTAATTATATGCCTACTTAATTATAGGTCCTAAGATGGGTTTAATGTACATGGAACCAAAGGATATGTAATCAACCAAGTTTGTGAATGTGGTTGTCAATGTGTTGTAGAGTTTTATACTAATATAAAAAACTTGTGAGAATACAAAGAAAGCTTGCTACTATGATTTTGATCTAAGGTAATTTATAATTGTTAAAAAACCAAGATGAAGCATATGAAATAGTTTGACATTATTATATTCATAAATTAAATGTAATTTTATGGATATGTTATATATTTTAATTTGGTTGTCATTATATGGATTAAGGATAATGGACTAATATCATACTAACCAATGTGCAAAGGCCTAATTGGCCTTGGGATTAAGGATAATAGCTAGTGTATAGTGTTGGATACATGGAAGGATCCTAGGTTTTGTGGTTTAACCTCTTTAGGTTTTAGGTTTAGGTTTTGTTATTTAAGGTTTTAGGGTTTTAGGTTTAGGTTCTAGGGTTTAGGTTTTAGGGTTTAGGTCCAAGGGTTAAGGGTTTTAGTTTTTAGGTCTATTTTTTATGGAACCTAGGGTTTAGGATTTTGATTTCTAAGTTTTGTGTCCAATTTAGGTTAAATTCTAGCTAATTTAGGTATAGATTTTTTTTTTTCAAATTTTTTGCTTTAGTTGATGATTTTGGTTACAAATAAAATTTAAGAACTATTAAATATTCAACCTAATTACAATAAAAATAAAAAATAACAATTACAAAACAAAAATGCAAGATATAAAAGCAAAAACGTTTAGAATCCAACCAACCTAGAGGTCATTGAGGTCGGTTGTGTCGATGGGAGGAGGTGGCAGTGAAAATTTGGTTGAAGTCACCCCTTAGAAACATGTACACGAAATGCACTCTTGCTCTTGGTTGGCCAAAATCATAGTGAAAAATGAAAATGACAGTCGTTTGTTTAAAAAATTAAATAGCTTTCAATAAAACGTATGCATTATAAAACGTGTACGCATTTTTTGGTGTGTACCCCAATCTAAATACATACGCATTTAGGTTTAGGCTTGGGTACCTGATCCAAAGCATGTACACATTTTCAAAAAACACATATGTGTTTCCTATGATTTTTTTTGTTTTGGCCAAAACTTTCCCTCTTTGTGGACTCAACTTCTTGCTTTTAGCCTTCATAGACACACTATGTGAACCTATCTTTACTTTAAAGATTGCACCAAGACAACCTAAATCTTAGGCCAACTCAACTTAATCCCAAGGCTCGTTTATGTCAAGTCTTGACTGTACTAGGTTCGCATCAAGGTTCTTTGTGATAATGTTGTTAATCAATAGGGGTAAATGGTTTTTCGAGTTCTCAAAGGAATCATATGGATAAGAAAAGATAATTTGGGTCTGGTCATTTAAAAATTTCATGAAATCGACAAATTTGCAATAAGATTTCATGAATTTAAATAACTTTCTTTCACTTAAGTAAATTTAGCTTTAAGCATTCAACAATTTCATGGAATCAAAAGGTTTGCAATAAAAAATTGTTAGTGTGATTAATTATTTATTACACTAGCATAGGTTAACTTAGGCTTAATTAATCATATTAGTCCTAGGTTGCTTTTTAATCATTTAATAAAGTTGTTGAGATAAGATTCCCTTCTAGAAGATGAGTTGTCTTTTCTAGAACTTATCTTCATCTTGTTATCATTCCCTAGGTAGTTGGTTAGGGTTTCTTGTTCTCACATGAAGTGTGATTTGAACACTTGGCAACATCCTTTGCATTTTAGGTTTAGCACTTGCCTATATAATCAGGCATATGTACTCTTTGTAATTATCCAGATCATCATAATAGAATCTCTATTTTGAATGCCATTATCATACTTTCTATGTGGGTGAATATTTCTTCCTAGCAAAGGTCCTCCATTGAAGTCTGCAGCTTCATCAAGGACACCTGTGCATCCATTATTCCAACATGGTATCAGAGCTATTCCAGTGAAGGTTCATCCCAGGATCAAGAAAGTTTGGCTATGATTCGGACATATTCAGCCATTTGAGGTATATCTAGGGTTTTTGCATTTTGTACTATCCGTACACATTTGCAGAAAAAAATATCCTCCCTTTCAATCCTCCATCATGGCAAATTTTTTTTTAGGTCTACAAGCATTTTTTATTTCAAAAAACGGACTCATTTTTATATAGTTTTGGAAAAAATTTCGTTCTGCGGGTGACCTGGCATTTTATTTGACAGTAAGAATAATTATTTTTTGGGGGGGGAGTATAGTCTTGTTCTCCGTCGGCATTTATATTTGCAGGTTTAAAAAAAATAAAATTCGGCATCAAATTCTTTTCAGTCGGCATTTAAATACTTTTTTTGAATTGCCGATAGGCATTATTCAAAAAAATGTCGACCATTTAAAGTCTGCAGGGGGGATGGTACTTCTGCATACCCATCACATCACTGTCGGTCGCTTCCTCTGTCCCATCCGCCGATGTCACCGGCCATCTTCCAGCCAGTTCCTGACCGCCTCCCACCGTCGGTGCCTATCACATCCTTCGGAACTCCCGCCGACCTATCACCTCCGATGTTAGACTTGTCACTCCCTCCGTCGGGCCTGTCCATCGGCTTCCATCACCGGTCGCCGGTTGTTTGTCACCAGTTCTCATGACTTTTGAAACCCCCGATCGCCGGAGACTTGGTCACATCACCAACCAAGGGGGTCCCCTTCATCAAGCAGCGTCACCCGATAGCCGCTCTGCTGCCACTCCGCCTAGCGGCCCCTTTTTTTCTTTTGCTAGCTCCAAGCACCGGTCATATCAGCAACCGAGAGCTAGCACCCAGGGGCTTAATTTTTTGCTCCATTTTAGCTTGCAGGCCCTAATAGGGTAGATTTTTTCAAATCGCCATATCTTTTCACCAGGGTATCAAAAATCAGCAAACGAGATACCGTCAAAAAGAGGATTTGGTCTACTTCCCAGTGGTGACATCCATTCTATGAAATTTTGCTTCTAGAATAATCTATAGTCAACTAAAGTCAAAACCCTAATTGGACATAAAGGCTCATATCTTTGCAACCGTTGATCAAAATTCAGTGATTCCAGTGGCATCAGGAAGGTGATTCAAAGCTCTTTTCATCTGTCCATTCACTTTTATCAGTTTTAGATCCAAGTACTCTTGCATTGGTTTTGTTCAATTTGGTGCATTTGTTCAATAACTTGGATATCTTGAAGCTTGGGAAAAGGTTTTTTGTATTGGGTGGCATCACTTCAGTTGCATATCACTTTGGAAGTTTCTATTTGTTGTTGAAGGTCATTGTCTTTGTACTTTTGGAGAAATTTGTTTGTCCATTATGGGGCTTGCATATTATCCTTCTTCTCCATCAGAGACTATTGGTATCCCTTCACATTCAGTGATTCCTTGTCCAAAGTCATTGATTGAGGCTTCCATCATCATCATTCATCAGGACACCTTCCATTTTCTAGACTTGACATCACAGGATGGATTTGCTTCAGGGATTGCTGACTTGGCCACTTCTACAGGTTTGGAGGACATTCTTGAGGGGATATCACTCCTTTATTCAGATCCCTCTTTGGAGAGTTCTCTTGAGTCTCCACATTTCATTGTCTCAACCTTAATTGGGAATCCTGAGACTATCTTGGGGGCACTAGGTTTCTCTTCAGAGATTTCATATATGAGACTTCCTCCATCTTCATCAAAGTTTCTTCTGCATCTACCATTGGATTGGCTTCAGTCTTCTCTCAATGGTTTTGAGGACACTTCATTATGGGGGGGCAATCAAGTCTCCATCTATTCCTTCGATGAAAGGACCATCACATTGTCATCTTTGGATCATGTTCAGCATCCATTTCCACATCGTCTTGATTTGTCACCTTCTACATTGATTGGGTATGTACCTAAGTGGGTTGTGGCATCTTCATCTTCATCAGGAAAGGAGACACATGAGCATCTTTCAAAGACATCATCAGCATTCATATACATCCTTCCTTCCTTCAATTCCTATTCGGAATGGTTAGCATCTCTGCACTTGCACCTAGTTTTGTTTCTTCTGAAAGGGAGACAAGTTGTTTGTCGACATTAGATCATGTTTTGTCTACATACACTTAACTTTTTTGCAAGTGATCACATTTTTTGGGGGGGCTATATTGTCTCTCTATTTCCCTCCTATTGGGGGACTTTTGATTATATCGTATCCTTGTGATGATTTTTGTCCTTAGGGGGATGATGTTGAGTCCTCCAATCATCACCTTTTGCATTTTATCTCCTTTTTTGGAGAGGGTTTTTCTTCCCACTGGGTTTTCCCCTTTTCTCCATTTGTGTGAGATTAGTTGCATTTTCATCCTATGTACATGGGTACCTAAAATGGCCATCAGCCGGGACCCATCATCATCATGCATAATCATTGCATTTTCTTTTCCTCCCTAAGTTGCACTTATGGGGGGGTGTTAATGTAATTAATTATTTATTACACTAGCATAAGTTAACTTAGGCTTAATTAATCATATTATTCCTAGGTTGCTTTTTAATCATTTAATAAAGTTGAGATAAGATTCCCTTCTAGAAGATGAGTTGTCTTTTCTAGAACTTATCTCCATCTTGTTATCATTCCCTAGGTAGTTGGTTAGGATTTCTTGTTGTCACATGAAGTGTGATTTGAACACTTGGCAACATCCTTTGCATTTTAGGTTTAGCACTTGCCTATATAATCAACAATATGTACTCTTTGTAATTATCCAGATCATCATAATAGAATCTATATTTTGAATGCCATTATCATACTTTCTATGTGGGTGAATATTTCTTCCTGGCAAAGGTCCTCCATTGAAGTCTACAGCTTCATCAAGGACACCTGTGCATCCATTATTCCAACAAAAACTCCATACATTCATCTCTTTTTAAAAAAAATTAAACATCTATTCTAAAATAAAGCATCAAAAGTACTAAAAAAGTAAGGTTTCTCCCAGTTATTATCCACGCATTCCTCAAGAATTAACCAAACTAGATTAAACCATTCCATACGTCACCAGATTGCTTCATAGCTAGGCATGGAATGATGCAAGATTTTAAAGAGAGGGGGGATCATTTTCCACCAGATAGTGTCAGTTGTTAGAGTAATTTGACATTTACTTTATTAATTAAACAATATTTGTTTAATTACGTAAAGTTCCCTTTTACCTCTTTTTCACTTAAGCTAACATTAGGTGCATAATAATTAATTACTTTATTAATTATTATTGTGCAAGCCTAGGGTTTTCCTTTTTAGGGTTTTCATCTATATATGGTTGAAACCTATCTTTTGTATCATTATTCATTTTACATTTTTGGGTGAATACATTGCTCCATATTCTTGAGCATTTTTTTTGTTGCTTCTCTTTGCTTCTCCTTGTAATAGGTTATTTGCTTGCAGAGGTCACTGGGCTCCTATGAAGTTGTATCTTCTCAACTCCAACATGGTATCAGAGCTTCAGATCTACAGCTGCTTGTTCTTGTTTTGAGTTTTTTTCATTCGACACAAATCTAGGGTTCTAAGGTTTCTTCTTTTGGATTCAGCATACTCCAAATTTTAGGTTCACTTTGGGCCTAAACAGACAATGCCATTGGATTCGTAGCACCCAAAAACCCCTAAAACAACTATCAAATCGTCAATTTTGGTTACAGTCAACCAGGATGCAAAAAAAAAATTAGGTTTTTGGCCGTACGGCCCCCACAACAAAAAAATAAAAAAACTAAGGTTTTTGATTTTTTTCTGCGCGGCCCATTAAAAATTCATCAGCCACCAGCCACACCACCCATCGGCCACCGCTCAACCGCTCGGCCATCGCTCTGCCCCTGTCGGCCACCACTTCACCGATCGCTCTACAGTCGACATCCGCAGCGCTACCCCGAGCTCTGCGGACACCACCGCGCCTGGCTCCGCTGACTCCCCGTCGAGCTCCCTGCACTCCCCGCCGACCTCACTGACTTCGTTGAGCTTCATCGACTCCTCATCGAGCTCCCTGTGCTCCCCATTGACTCCTCGCCAAGTTCGCCGACTTTGTGAGCTCCGCCAAGCTCAACGACTCTGCCGACCCAATCGAGTCCACCGATGCCAAGCCACGGATGCCAACCTCCTGTCGGCCCTCTACCAGCCGCGGGTGGTCACATGGGTGACCGTGGGTTAACTGCCCCAGTCCCCCTAGTCCACCCAGGTGACTAGGCGACCAGGGGCTAATTTGTTTTAGCTCCAGGGTGCTAAAGGGGGTCTAATCGGATATATTATGCTCTTTCACAAGATTGGACATAACTCGAGCATTTTAGCTCAGTTTTTTGAACTAAAATAGGCATTGGAAAGCTGGTTTTGGCACCGATTTGATAGTGTAGGAATTTATTTTAAAATTTTACCAGTCTAGATATTTTTTTCCAACCAAAGTGAGGTCTTCTTTCTTCACTTCTGGGGTCATAGCAGGTGCAAACGGACTCCGTTTTTCAAACTCGAATAGGCCTTGGAAAGCTCTCAACATGCTCTATTTAGATATGTGATTTATTTTATCAGAATTTTCACCAAGTACACACAAAAAATTTTTGAAGTATTTTTTGTTTATGCATTGCTTCCTTCTTCTCAGTTTGTACTAGGGTTTGGGTTTATCTTTTGTGGGGGGTGTTTTTCTCTTGCTTTCTATTATTTATATCAGAAAATCAGAACACCAAAACTCTCAAAAAAACAAACCCTTATGCATCTTCTGTCTATTTTGAAAGATCACATAATAATAAAAAACACAAGCAAGTACAGGTGCAGGGTTTCATGGCAGACTCTTCATTTGAGCTACTCACATCACATAACTATCACACTTGGAAGTCTCGCATGATGAGGCTACTCAGGTCACGAGGGTTATGGTCTTGTTTAGATGAGGTTTAGCCTCAGTTGTAGTGTCCTTTTGAGATTATGCAGCACAGGAACAAGATGGATGAGGCTATGGGTTTGCTATGCATGCATGTTTCAGATAGTCTTTTGTTTCACCTTAATGCTTTGCTCACTCCTCGAGCCATGTGGCTGAAGTTTGAGACACTTTTTGGGGCCATTAATGAGTTTCGAGCATTACAGATTGAGGCAAAGCTTACTTCATTGTTACCTGATTCATTTCCCACTATTCAAGATTTTTTGAACAAGTTCAAAACTATCCGCACTATTTTACAAGGCTGTGGCAAGAACAAGACAGACACAGAGTGTATTTACTTGATTCTTTCGAAGCTTCATGGTCCATTTCAGATATTTGCTTTCTCCTATTCCACCGTGGATGGTCTGGGTGCCAATTTTACCATGCCTACCTTTGATTTGTTTTGTGAGCATTTGTCTCGGGAGCAGTCTCACCTTTCTCAGATGGATATGCTCTCAGGATCAAAGAGCAAAGCATTGGTTGCTCAGTCACCGAAGGGGAAACAGAAGCAGAAACTGAGGCCCAAGAAATATTTTGCAGGAAGTGAGCATTCCTCCAAACCTCCTCCTAAGTCTGATTCTAAACCACCATTTAATCCAAAATATGGGAAATCTTCAAAGTCTGGTGAGTCTTCCTTCAAGACTAAGGAGAAATCAAGAGACACTTGCAATTTCTATGGCAAGCAAGGCCATCCAGTTTCTAGGTGTTGGAAATGATTAGAGGCTTTAGAGGACGCCATGCAACAGCAACACATCTCCTCACCTTAGTCTTCTTCTTCTTCCACCACAGGGAAGGGTCATGCTCTCACTGCTAGAGCATTGACCAATGGGTCCACTTGGATTTTAGACTCTAGTGCTTCTCACCATATGACTCACACTCAGCAGTTGGTCACTTCTCTTGCCTCTTGTGGTACTTCACAGATTACAGTGGGTGACTCTTCACAGCTTTCCATCTTGGGTTCCGATTTTGTCTCTTTGGATGGGGGCACTCTATAGGATGTTTTGGTTGTTCCTGACATCTCAACGAACCTGTTGTCCGTTTATCAGATTTTCCACACTGGCTCTGGTAAGATAGTTGAGTTCTCACCACATGATGTGGTTATTCGGGACCTCCATGACTCTGATTTGGTTGTGGCTACTGGGAGTGTTGATACTGCATCTCATCTTTACAGATTTGATGGATTTGAGCCTTCTGAGGGTACAAGTTCATCTCTTATAGCACATGTAGATTTGGTGAGTAAGCTTTGGCATGAGCGTTTGGGCCATGTCAATTACAGATATCTTCAGCAGATGAGTACACAGGCACTAGTTCTTGGTCTTCCACAGATTTCTTGCATTGACGGTGTTTGTCATGGTTGTGTGCTTCGAAAGCATCATAGGGATCCCTTTCCAAAGGGAAGTGCCACTTGTGCTTTGGCACCCTTGGAGTTGATTCATAGTGACCTCATATCATTTCCCACTCCTTCTTTTTTAGGGGCCAAGTATGTACTCACATTTATTGATGACTTCTCCAAACGCACATGGGTGTACTTTCTTAAGTACAAGTCTAATGTCTTTGATTCCTTTCGTGTCTTCAAGACATTTGTAGAGAAGCAGTCTGGTCTTTCTATTTGATGGATACGTACAAATAATGGGGGGGAGTATGTGAATCAGGCTTTCAGAGATTTTTGCACTGAGCATGGTTTGCAGCATCAGTTTTCTGTTCCCTACACCCCTCAGCAGAATGGTATCGCTGAGAGAAAGAACAGGACTTTACAAGAGATGGCTAATTGTATGATTCAGTCCAGGTCCATGGATTCATCTTTTTGGGCTGAGGCAGTCAATTGTGCCAACTATATTCAGAATCAAATGCCTCACAAGGTGATTCGACATATGACTCTTGAGGAGGCTTGGTCTCATGACAAGCTTGATATTTCATCATTTCGAGTATTTGGTAGTGAGGCATGGGCTTTTATTCCTGATGCTCAGAGGAGAGCTATGGAGCAAAAGAGTTGACCCCTCATTTTTGTCGGATACTGTGAGGATGTTAAGGTGTACAGGTTGTTTGATCCTGATTCCAAAGAGGTTCTGTTTCGACGCGATGTTCAGTTTGATGAGCGCCTTCCTCCAGTTGATACCCTATCTCCAATGTCCACTTCACTACTTACTCCACCCACTGCAGCTCTTCAAGATTATTTTGAGGATGATTCTAATGAGGATATTGATGATCCCCCATCTCCACCTCCACCTCAGAGGCCCAAATGGGCTTGCTTTACTATTGAGGCAGCAGGATCTATGGCCGGTGATCCTTCAGACACTTGTCGCACCTGTTCTCATACTGCGGGTTCTAGTCTTTTGAGTCATGCTTTTTTAGAGGATCCTCAGAGGTTTTCAGAGGCAACAGGTCACCCTGAGTGGGATCGTGCTATGGAGGAGGAGTATTCTTCTTTGATGAGGAATAGTACATGGGATCTCTATCCTCTTCTTAAGGGCAGAAAGATGGTTCGGTGCCAATGGTTGTATCGCACCAAGTATGTTGCTAATGGTTCTATTGATAAGTACAAAGCATGTCTTATTGCGAAGGGTTTCTCATAGGTTGAGGGTATTGATTACTCCAAGAAATTTGCCCCTATCGCCAAGATGAATTCTATTCATTTTGTACTATCACTTGTAGCTTCTAGGGGATGGCTCATTTTTCAGATGGATGTGAAGTGTGTCTTCTTGCATGGTGACCTATAGGAGGAGATCTATATGGAGCAGCCTCAGGGATTTGTACATGATGCTTCTCTGGTTTGCAGACTTCAGCATTTATTATATGGTCTCAAACAAGCCCCTCGAGCTTGGTATGAAAAGATGGACTCTTTTTTGCTCTCCACTGGTTTCACTCGCTGTCATTCTGATCACACGGTCTATATTCAACATCTTGAGGGTGAGATCCTGATTCTTGTGCTTTATGTTGATGATCTTCTCATCACAGGTAGCTCATCCTCTATGATTCAATCTTCAGAGGGGATCTCCATTTACCAGTAGAAGTATTCTCTTGATATGCTTCAGCACTTTGGCATGCTTAATTGCAAGCCTACCCCCACACCTTTTCAGTCAGGGGTTGTTTTGACTACTACTTGCCCCACTTATTCAATAGATTCTACACTTTACAAGCAGTTGGTTGGCAGTTTGTTGTACCTGACTCACACTCGTCCTGATCTTTCCTTTGCGGTTGGTCTTGTCTCTCAATTCTCCCATGATCCTCATGAGAGTCATTGGTGAGTTGCCAAGCGTATTTTGAGGTACATTTAGGGCACCACTTCATATGGAATTCACTACACATCAAGGGATTCTCACATTGTTGGCTACACTGACTCAGATTGGGCTGGTGATGTCAATGATCGAAAGTCTACTTTTGGCTTTGTTTTCTGTCTTGGCTCTGGTCCTATCACATGGTCGTGCAAGAAGCAGACTGCTCATGTATTATCATCTACAGAGGCTGAGAACCGAGCTGTTGTGCTTGCTTGTCAGGAGATTTTATGGCTTCATCAGTTGATGACTGAGTTTGGTTTTCCTCCTGATAGTCCCACTATTCTTTGGTGTGACAATCAAAGTGTTATACACATTTCGTGCAACCCGGTGGAGCATCAGCAGATGAAGCACATTGAGCTTCATATACATTTCATCAGACAGTTGATTCAGGATGGTTCTCTCATCTTGGAGTATATTCCCACTGCCGAGTAGGTTGCAGACATCTTCACGAAACCTTTTGCATCTCCGCGCTATCTTCAATTGCGCTCTATGCTTGGGGTGAAGGAAGTTGTCCTTGGGGGGTCTTTATGAGGCCTTCCTTCCTTCATGTTTCTTTCAGTATGTTCTTCTGTCTCTTTTTGGAGAGGAGTTTTTCCCACTGGGTTTACTCCTTTTCTCTGTTTCATAGAGATTTCTTTGTACTTGGGTACTTGATCTGGCCTTGTTGTCGGGACCCATTGCTTTTGCTTTCAGTAGCTTCTTCTAGGTTTTAGCTTCTCCCTAAGTCTAGCTTAAGGGGGGGTGTTAGAGTAATTGGACATTTACTTTATTAATTAAACAATATTTGTTTAATTACGTAAAGTTCCCTTTTACCTCTTTTTCACTTAAGCTAACATTAAGTACATAATAATTAATTACTTTATTAATTATTATTGTGCAAGCCTAGGGTTTTCCTTTTTAGGGTTTTCATCTATATATGGTTGAAAACTATCTTTTGTATCATTATTCATTTTACATTTTTGGGTGAATACATTGCTCCACATTCTTGAGCATTTTCTTTGTTGCTTCTCTTTGCTTCTCCTTGTAACAGGTTATTTTCTTGCAGAGGTCACTAGGCTCCTATGAAGTTGTATCTTCTCAACTCCAACATTAGTATGTACCCTTAAATGGTGCAGCACATAGCCTTGTGTGATAGGAACAAATAATCAGCTACATGAGATTTCATATCCAGAGATAGCTTTCAAATTGGCTCTGATATTGATTAGCTTCTAATGAAACATACAAGTTTTTAATTTGGAATGGAACAAAAAATTAGAAAAAGAACAAAACTTAAAGAAGTTTTGTTCTTTGAAATCCACAAATTTTGAACTTAAAATGAAACATCTCCTGGCCCTTTATAGAAATAAGACATTCGATAAATTCAATGAAAACATGAGAGGGAATCCAAGCTCGAAGAATCACAACAAGGCACATAGAATATGACAACTGATAGGAGAATTGTCGACAAAGTCAACAAATGTCAACCTTCTTCAGTACTTTAATTTATTTCAAGATATCTATCTTTAAAATGATTAGGATAGTGACTTGGAGCCAAGTGGATTTCTCAAAAAAAAATTAAGGGCTTCCTAGATATACAGAGTGATCAGGTGGACATAGAAAAATATAAAGAATAATGAATCCACTAGCTTTATGCTCCCACATTTTGGTTCTGCCTCAAGCTTAGAACTCCCAGGAACCAATCACACTAGAGGTTGGTGCATTATTTCATCGCATTCATAATACCAACATTCTAGGTATTATGAAAAATCAAGCTCCTCCTTTGCATAGACTCCCAGAACGTACCATCGACCTACCTATTTCACTATTCGTGACCCAAATTTTTGTGATTGTCCATACCCGAATACTACATCACAATTTGTTCCTCCTACAAGTACAAATTCCACATATCAATCCCTTTTAAAACATTCATAAAACTCTCATGAAAATAAAACCATCATTAATAAATCATCATTTTAAAACAAATCATAAATATCATACTTTTAAAATGCATTCTCAAGTAATTATCTGTTTAGGTGGGTTACCTGACCTTTTGGACCCCTTGGGAAAACTTAGATATTTAACTTTAAAACTTAACATTTTTATTCGACACCCAATACCTGACAACTTCAACTTTACTAGAATAAATCTTTCCTGAATCTCATATATTACTAGAACCCTCACATTTCTTAGACCTCCACTTCCAAACTAGAACACTTTACCAAACCTTGCATTAACATTTCAACCATTTTGGCCTTCCGATACCCAATACCTTGTACCCGATACACTTAAATCATGAATTACTCGAAAAGACTTCCTCTTAGCTTTAACTTGAGGTGATCCATTTTAGCTAACGAGAAATTTGCATAAGCATTAATTTTTTACTTGGTTCCCCATGTCTTACAATCTTGGGGCATGTTGTGAGACCACACAACAACTTGCAACCAATAAAACCAAATTTAAAAGAAACCCAAGATCAAATCACCCACTATAAATTATAACTTATATATATATATATATATATATATATATATTCAGACAATAACTCCTTACCTTTACCTAAATTTTGGCATAAAGACTATAAATTTTCTCAGGAAAGTATCAGTGTGTGCTTTGATTAATTCCAATTTTTGAAACTTGATGAAAACTTAATTCATCGACATTGAACTACATAATTTAGTAATCCTCCAAAGCCAACCTTGGATAGAGCCTTGCTGCCAATCAGGCATCCATAACCCTGGAAAGGTTATCTCTGTAATTTCCCCAAACATACCTCTATTTCTAGTCAAGTGTCCATAGCCCTAATAGAGATATTTGGATAGCCTAGAGAGTTGAATTTTTCCTCTTTTGATAGTTCTTTCGATATTCATTTTTTCTTTTGATATTTCTTTGTAAGCTCATTTGCTTCAACTTGCAGGCAATGAAGCCTGCTATTAGGTTGGGAATTATAGTGGTAGCGAAGGTTACTTTTTGATTTTTCATTCAATGCAAATCAATTCATCATTTCACCAATTCCCCATAACTTATTTAATTGTTCCCTGTAGGTGCGACTTTCTAGCTAAATTTTACCATCCTTATGTCAAATTCCAGCTAACTGTAATTCACTATTTGTCCAAAAAATATGTATTAGTTAAAATTTAGCAGCAAGTAATCCATTAATTCTAAATTTAGAAACACTGCTTACTACCCTTCCATTTTAATTTTATGACAACCGCTAAAATAAACTTGGCTAGCAATTCCAATTTGATGACATTGCACTAACATTAATTCATTAGACTTGTCATGATTACAATTAAGTTCGACTATAATACTTTGCATTTAATTTACATGCCTTAACACACACGTATTTCTTCCTTTAATTTCCCAGATGTCGACCTGTGTCACCTCACTAGCTTATTATTCCCTTCTGCAATGCACACATGGACACCTTCATGATTAATACGGCTCAATAAAATACACTAAAATGATCACCATTAAATTTTGAAATCTTTAATTTGCTTGATTCGTGATCTTCATACTGGAAAAATTTGAAGCAATGACCACCAATTTTGTGAAAAAAATATTTGATTTAACATTTAACCCTAGAGAAAATTGTCCTATTGCCACCTCGACTTGCATTTCCCGAGATTTCAATCTAGACAACTATGTACTGCAGATTTCTCATGGTTTTCTATAAATTTTACACTTCTCTTTCGAATTCTTCACGTTTTCTTGCTTTTTCACTCTGCTTGTGATTTCTTTCTTATAGTTCATGGATACTCCCATCTTCCTGACGTGCATTCACCGCTAGAATGGCTTCCTATGTCAAATTACTACCCAAAGGCTGAATAAGGTTTTATTTCTCAAGACTCCAGCCACCAAATCCAATTTGTGTCTAGTCCTCAAGGAAGCTTATGTGGAATCCAAAGTGTATTATCAGCTAAACTTAGACTTGGCTTTGTGGTTCGTAGCCTCGCTTCTAGACCTTGGGCTTTCTATTTTTGAAGTTCGTGAATTTGTTGACATGATAGTGTAGCCTAATTTTCTATGGAATTTGTACTATGTCTTTTTTATTGCACACTCTACTGTTGGAATTCCCTCTGCTGACAATATTCCTCTGTTTCTAGAACGAGGAGAATTAGTTCTCATCTGACCTTTCGTAAATGATCTTCATACCCCTAACCTTGATACTCATAGGGACAATGCTTACCTGGGGTATACTGCCCTTATGGTTGAAGCATCCCAAATTGACTGATTAGCCACCCTACTGCTTTTAGCTCAACTCCTCTTTTTTCCCTTCTTGCACTTTTTACAACAAGAAATTTTGTATTTCCATGTACATACAAAGTATAATGATTTTTACTTTTTTCGTACATTAAGCATGTATTTACTATGCATGGTTTTATTTTTTCAATTCACAGTGCAATTCTTTAAGGATATTTCAATTCACTCTCATGTGTGTTTTAAATTAAGTAGAATTTGTTAATGCCAAGAACAAACCAGAAAGCAAAAACAAACTCTACGAAAGCAAACTAACCTAACTAACTAAAAATTTACCTTAAATAGGCTATTAATCCTATCTAAGCAATTTACCTTAGTTTCTACTATTATCTCCATGGTTTTTTTTATATGAATTAAAGCAAGCTTGTCTTTAAATTTTCTTGAATACATTTCAAATATTGTATTGTAACAATGAATTATCTTAACTTTTTTGTGTTTAAAAAATGTAAATTCAAAATGCATACTTACCAATGAATTGGCTCATATGTATGGAAACGGCCTCATTAAAGGCCAATTGCACACACCTTTGTTGATTTCTTCATACTCTACCTTCTTCCAATCCTAGTTCATGGTTTTCCTTTTTACTTTGTTTTGTTCCATGAACGACTACATTCATTTCTTGATTCTCTATCTCTCCAAGATTTTCCAAGTCCTTGGCCTTGTCTTCACTTTCAGTAGCACTATTCACTTTGTTATACCTAGTAACACAATTTGCGTTATCATTAAAAAGAGAGAAAGTAAAAACTTCATACTTTGTATTTTGCATGAAATCAAGAATTTCTTCCCTTTTAGATTATGGATTTTTAATTAGGGGCAAAAAGAACACATCTCCCACTCATTTTCCCCGCTCTTCTCTCTCATTGTCACCTTCCACATGTGAGAAGATAGATGACTCATCCCTTTTACTTTCATTTTTTATGTGTTGTTTCTAAGTCTTGGTGTCCTTACCTCTTTCCCTGCAAAATTTCAGAAATTTCTTGATGAAAATTATGATTATTAGATCCATTTGATTTAACAGTTAATTTCCCATTATTTCCGATTTTACTTGGGTTAGGCTTTTCTTCACAATCTAAACTTATTTTCCTTAACGGTTCCTTTATTTTAGTAGTCAGAGACATTTACGTTAATGGAATCACATTATAGGAGCCAAACTTACCCTAGTTAGAAAATCTTCACAACCAAGTTCAAAATGATTGGTTGTATAATGAATTCTACACTTAGTGACCCTACCAAAGGTGAAAAAACACAATGATAAAGCCTTTGGTTAAGGACTTTTTGGAGCTTATCAACTTCCATTTTACTTTCCATTACCAGCTTGCTTAGACTTCCACATCATAAGAAACTTTCCAACTCAGAACTGGGACAACAATACCGATTCCAGATAAAACCCAAATATTTCCCTCCTAGCACTAGTTCCTGTTGATGACGATGTTAGTCACACACCAATAGTACGGATAAATCCTCACAGACAAATTGCAAAAACCCATCTTTACTTGAAATATTATTTCAGGACAACCTAAATTTTAGGCCAAGTCAGCTTAATCCCAAGGCTCGTTTATGTTAGGTATTGACTGTACTAGGTTCGCATCAAGGTTCATTGTGATAATGGTGTTAATAATGAGGGGTAAATATTTTTTCTAGTTCCCAAAGGAATCATATGGATAAGAAAAGATAATATTGGTCTATTCGTTTAACAATTTCATGAAATCGACAGATTTGCAATAACATTTCATGAACTTCAAATAACTTGCTTTCATTTAAGTAAATTTAGCTTTTAAAGCATTCAACAATTTCATGGAATTAAAATATTTGCAATAAAAAAACTCCATGTATTCATATCTTTTTTTCAACATTTTTTAAAATTTAAACACCTATTCTAAAATAAAACATCAAAAGTACTAAAAAAGTAAATTTTCTCCTAGGTATTATCCATGCATGCCTCAAGAATTAACCAAACCAGAGAAAACCATTACATACATCACCAGATTGCTTCACAGCTAGACATAGAATGATGCAATATTTTAGAGAGAGGGGGGGTCATTTTCCATAGGATAGTGTCAGTATGCACCCTTAAAAAACATAGGACATAGTCTTGTCTGATAGGAACAAACAATCAGCTACATAAGATTTCATATCAAGAGATAGTTTTCAAATTGGATATGATATTGATTAGCTTCTAATAAAACATACAAATTTTTAATCTAGAATGGAATAAAAAACAAGAAAAAGAACAAAACTTAAAGAATTTTTGCTTCTTCAACATCCAAAAATTCTAAACTTAACTTAAAATGAAACATCTCCCAACCTTTTATAGAAACAAGACACTTGGGAAATTCAACCAAAACATGAGAGGGAATCCAATAGACGAATCACAATAAGGCACATGGAATATGACAACTGGCAAGAGAATTGCTGAAGAAGTCAACAAATTTCAACCTTCTCCAACATTTTAAAATATTTTGGGATCTCTATCTTTAAAATGATCAGGATAGTGACTTGGAGCCAAGTAGATTTTTCAAAACAAATGTATGGGCCTCCTAGATATATAGAGTGATCAAGTGGACATAGAAAAATATAAAGAAATTTGAATTCACCAACTTTATGCTCCCACTTTTTGGTTTTTCCTCGAGCTTAGAACTCTCGGGAACCAGACACACTTGAGGTTGGTGCATTCTTTCGACGCTTTCATAATACCAAGATTCTCAGTATTATGACAACTCAAGCTCCTCCTTTATATAGAATCCCCAAACGTACTGCTTGACCTGGCTATGTTACTATTCATAATCCAAATTTTCCTAACCGTCCATACCCAAATACTGCATCATAGTTTGTTCCTCCTAAAAATACAAATTCTACATATTAATTCCTTTTAAAACATTCATAAAACTCTCATGAAAATAAAACCATCATTTTAAAACAAATCATAAATATCATGCTTTTAAAATGCATTCTCATGTAATTATCTATTTAGGCAGGTTACCAAACCTTTTGAACCCCTCGGGAAAACTCAAAAATTTAACTTTAAAACCTAACATTGTTAGTCGGTACCCAATACCTAACAACTTTAGCTTTAACCGAATAAAACTTTCCTAGATCTTGGATATTACTAGAACCCTCACATTTCCCAGACCTCCACTTTTGGACCGAAACACTTTACCAAACCTTGCATTAACATTTCAACCATTCTGGCCATCCAATACCCAGTACCCAATACCTGGTACACCTAAATCATGAATTACTCCAAAAGACTTCCTCTTAACTTTAACTTTTGGTGATCCATTTCGGCTAACCAACACCTAGCATAAGTGTTAAGTTTTCACTTAGGTCCCCAAGTCTTACAATCTTGGGGCACTTTGTGAGACCACACATGTACTAAACAAAACTTTTTCATTGTGTTCTTACTATCTATATATAACTACATGATGGAAAACATTGGGTGTCTAATCAAGTCGAGCTAAGGGGTGAAAAACCAATTGGTTTGTTACTGTGTTGATCATAAAAGGTTTTGATTACATTCATACTATTTTCTAAAATTATAGGTTGGAAAACACTGGGTGTTAGAAAACCTGTAATCCACATATTGTTCTAAAACCCTTTACAAATAGCAACTGAATTTATTAGTCACCCCTCACCTCAATTTGGTATGTTTTGTGTATTCTCCACCTGTAACTCCTCCTTGTGATCTTCACCCTTTAGGTTCGAGCATGGAGAGTGAAACACAAAGTGTTTTCCAACCTATAATTATTTTGTGCATTATCATATTTAACTAATGTGATCACTTGTTATTTTTTTGTCTTTAAGAGATTACCTATTATTTTTTAGCCTGTCAAGGTGATCACCAAGGTTCTCATTAACTTCTTAACCTTTATTCTTGCATAACTTCAATGCACAGTATGATTTGCAACCAATGTGTCTTACAATAATCTATATTTTTTCAGTTGTCTATACAAGTAATGATATAAACAGAATTTTGATAGTGGTATGTGGTATCTTTCTTGTTTATCTTGTCTACCATTATTGATTATGTAAGTTATGGCCTCTTTCATATTCCAGGAGAGATGAGTTTTACATATATCTAAATGAATGTTCAATGCTTCGCAGTTCTAGCAGAATGAAAAATGGCAAATATAATTGCTGATATATATTACTAGTGTTAGCGATAGGTTAAATTGGAAATTAAATTCCCATTGTATAGTATAATATGTTTGTTTAATTTTTGTACAAGCTAGCATGTTGTATTCAACACAACTTATAATCCAATATTGATAAATTTTGCAATAAAGTGAATTCTTTGTAGCACCAAATGTCTTTAATTTGCCAATTTAATCTATCGCTAACACTTGTCTTTCTTCTAGATGGTTAATATAGGGGAGGAAACAAATTTGAACAAAACAAGGGTAGGTGGATTGAGAAGGACACTTCAAGAGACATGAATATTCTGCACTAGATACAGGTGATTCTAGTTGTCACAGCTTGAATTGTAAGTGTACTGGATAGTTAAGTTTCCAAAATTTATTTCATATTTAGAAGTTCTAATTTATCTATAGATGAGATGCTTAGTGTGGGGAATGCAAACAATTTTTAGTTTATTTTAAATTAAATAAATTTTACATTATTGTGTGTGTATTATATCCTAAAATTTTACGTGAATCATGTTTCTTCCTTGAAGTGTGAGTGTTGCACGAGAAATTCTTAAAGCATTAGTGAAGAGTGATACTTCATCCTTTTAATTATCCTTCTCATAATTGATTTGTGTTAATTTTAGGATGATTTCTCCAACACTACATCAGTATGTTTTATCTCCCAAAATCGAACAAGAACCTTTGGATCCTTTGTAATTAGATTAGATATATTCACAAAAGAACATAATATTTATCATTTTATATTAGATTATTTCTCCATTTAAATCATGTACCTTTGGTCAGTTGTGAAGCATCGTTGCATAGTTGGGTTTCATAAGGTTGTGATTAAGGAACATTATTAGTGTAATATTTTTTTACTCAGTATAATATACCATACAAACTACAAAGGTGAGGCCATAATAACATAGAAATGGTCATTAGGCTTCCCAAATTTTATAATGAAATTGGTGTTCTATAAACACAATGCAAAAGTTCTATAAACACAATATGTTTTGCAATGTACACACCTCTTTACAAATATGAGTTTTACTTGTTCCCCATTTCAGAGATTTAGAAACACAATGTGTTGTCAATTGTGCATACACTTATGCCAAAAATATGCACCTATGTACATATAAAAACACATAAAACCATACATTAAAACATACATAGAAACATTCATAACATGATGAGACAACATAGCACGGGGCCCGCCAGACAGGGATAAAAGTGATGAAACTAACAGATGGGAGAAAATGTTATGGAAATGGTAGGGAAGAGTTAAGGCACTGCCAGGTTAGTTTTCTTGCCTCCTTTTAGTTGATAAAATTGGGCCTCGAGCCCCATGGCTTGTGGCAGAAGTCATTTTCAATTAATTTTTTTGGCACATGAATTGGAGGCAGATTGACATGTGCATTTTTGTTTGGAGAAAGAAGGGTGAAAACACTTTGTGTTTCATTTCTACGCGTTGAAAGCTAAAGGTTGGATTGCATATGGAGGAGTTGGAGGATAAAACCGACCAAATCGAGGTGAGGGGTACTAACCAATCGGGTTGCAGAGGGTTTTAAAACACTATTTGGGTTTCTTGTTTCTTAACACGTAGGGATTTCCAACATAATATTTTACAAAATAGAATGAAGTGTGTACTATGAATTACACTATTTATTGATGGATAATAGAGTCCCCCTTTAATGATAAATGTGTTATTTGATAAAATAGAACCCCATCTATACTTTTGTATATCTGTATTTCAAGACAAATCTTGGGTATAAGCAAAGCCAAGCTTCAAAACACATTGTGTTTCCCAACCTGCACTACACAACATTCACCATTGTCAACAAGTTTATCCATTATTGCCAATAATGGAAAGAAATTGGTGTCCTTGCTATTTGTAATGCACACCTACATATACGAGCTTAAAAACTAGAAGGGCTTGGGTATGTTGTGATATGGAGGTTGACAAATGCAGTGTGATATGAAGCATGCAATTTATTATATCACATGGATTGTGTAGGTTTAACTGCATACCCCGAAGCTTCGTCCATGCCATTAAGTGTTGTTGAAAAATGACAATGTGTTTTCAAATGTCATATTTGTGTGAGGACATTCAAAGCTAAACACGTAACAACTGAATTGGTTAGTCACTCATGAGCTCAATTTGGATATTTTTCCTCATTTGTGATACTTTTGGACTGAACATTAAAATTGAAAAATTATAAAACCCTCAACAGAAAAGCACATAATGAACTCTGCATATCAAATGAAAACCCCTTTTTGCAAGGAAAACCCTTGGAAACCCGTCAATGAATACCGCTTTTTGGAATGAATATTCATTCAATTCTTGAAAGTCTCTAGGTAGAATGGAAAAATGGCTTATATTTCTGGAATATTTACATACCTTCTAGCTAGCTTCCCATGTGTTAAATGTGTTTTGGTAGGGAGAGTGGTTGATCTGTGTTGGCCTCTCAATGCCTGGATCTCCCTTTCACACCCTTGAGCAACCTATAAAAATGGTGACATTTTGGGATTTTTATCCATTCAAAATTGTGATTTTTAAAACATGATGATGGTTATGATGCATCTGACATGTTTTTTTGTAGGGAGAATATCCTCGTTCAATGGGTAGAAGTTGATCTCCCTATAAAATATAGTAAAATCAAGCTATTATCCCTAAATAAATGTATGTCTTGGACATGATAACATAATCAGACATGTCTTATCCTTGAAAAAAGGAAATGCGTTATCATGTGTAATCCATAGAGTTTTGTAGGCAGATCACCTTCTACAATTGGGAGTGGCTATTATCGCTAGAATAATGCATTTCAGAGGCATCATAGCATACAAAATGTATTAAAACATACAAAAATGCATACACCACATGATGGGACAATGCAATGTTAGGCCTCCCAAGATGGGGGTTACAAGTGACGAATTTGGCTCATGAGAGGAAACATTACGACAACGAAGGCAAGGAGATAATGGCAACATCAGATCATTTTTTCTACCTTCTTCCAGCTGTGACACCATGGCGGGAGTTGGACCATACAAATCGCCAGCCAAAAAGCTTTCGTGAGAAGCTATCCTTTTTAGTGAGTTTTGTGCACCCATAAGCATTAGAGATGGACTGACATGAGTAAGACCTACATTCTAAATTGTAATAACTATCCATTTTTGACAAGATGTGTTCAAATATGATATTGCACAAAATAATTAGAGGTCGAAAAATACTTTGTGTTGTGAATACTTTCATTTTGTACATTGACAGTTGAAGGTTTGAGAGCACAGGGTGGAGTTGCAGGTGGGGGATATATAAAAATATCCAAATTCACCTAAGTGAGTAATGAATTGGGTTATTACTTGTCAAGGGTTTTAAAATAGTATTTGGTTTGCAGGTTTCATAACACCCAGTGTTTTCCAACCTATAATTACACATTGTTGGCCTTGTCGTTGCATGAAAAGTTTGACCTTTCAATGCTTGATACAAACGTCAGATAAGACCTCTATAAAAACATGAAAACTGGGCATCTTTGGAGCAACTTTACAATATTTTCAAAACAAGCTCTTCTCTCCATAACACATCACCACCTCTTCTACAATTTGATCCATTGAGCTCCATGATTTCGAAAGGTGCCATCGATGCATGATGGAGAGAAGAGAATTTTTTTCAAATGAGAAAGGTACACTTCAAAGTTGCCCAGTTTCATGAAATATTGTCATGTTTTTATAGAGGTTACTTCCAAAGGTTAGAGGAGAAAATAAGTTGCATATTTGATGTGGATTTTTCGACAGCTTTCCAATGGTATCATTGGTAGATCTTGATGTCAAAACAAAACCAAAAAAAAAACACATATTGGAAGGGTGGAAAACACAATGGGTTTTGTCTTATTTAATTCTGCTTGTTCTAATTCTGATTCATATGGTCAAGATGTGAAAGCTAATAATATTTTTGATGCATCTATACAAGATGTCATGTAATGTAGAAGCATGTGTCTCTAGTTGGTTGGCCAACTACCACCCATATATTCCATGTAATTTTCTCTCTCGGATAGAGGAATTGAGTCTCTCGTATAGGTTACGAGAAAAGATGCTAGAGAGAATTGACAGAAAGGGGCCAAAGTACAATGACATCAAATAACATAATTATGCTCATTTCTTTGACCGTGTCTTTGATGTATGGGTGAAAATGAACATGGATGTTCAATATCACAATCTACAAATAGAGATTGTAAATTTTTGTGTTTGGCAAATTCATTTTTACCAAGAGATGTGAGACCTTTTCCTAGTTGGATGCATCTAGAAGGTATGCATTAAACCAATAGTAATCATCCACAAGCAAAATGTTTCCAAGGAGCTGAGCATGAAATTTATGAGATTCCTTAAGGGGGATCTCAAATTATTCATCATGGGTCCTTTCAAGGAATGGTTTCTTTTTGTGTTGAAATTCAACTACACTGTCAGGTTTGATGATGATTTTTATTATAATTGGTATTAGATCTGGGTCGTGGGTTTGAATCCTATGGTTACATGGGGAGATTGTTGGAAGCTTGGCGCTTCCACCCCTCATCCAGTGTTGATCATGTAATTCATGATATGGTTTAACCACCTCCCATGCATCTTATCTAATGCTTGTATTGGGCATTGACAAGTCAATTTTTTTGTGCAATAGCAAGGCCAACACACAGACAATATGAATTTAATGACAATGTTTTGGTTACTTACATAGTAAGAACTCATTGGATGGTCACACCTCAAGTGAATTTGGATACTCTTATGTATCCTCCACCTATAATTATATTGACATAATGAATGTCTTGGAATCCTTTTGTTTCGTAGACAATAATAATGTAATGAAGTTCACCTTGAAAATATATAATAACTCTTAGTTACAATATAAATTTTATTTAAATTTCTCTGTATGATTGAAACAAAGACATTCATAAAATAATGGTAGATTGGAAAACACAATGTGGGTTGTCAATTGTTTCATTATACATGTTTAAATCTAAACGGTTGAGAGCACGAGGAGGAGTTGCAAGTGAGGGATACATAAAACTAACTAGATTGACCTGAGGGGTGACTAACCTATTAGGTTTTTATGTGTAGAGGGTTTTACAACACAATGTGGGTTGCAGGTTTCTTAACGCCCAATGTTTTCCAATTTCATTACATTATTTCTATCTAGAAAGAAAAATTTTCTCAAGACAATCACAAAACATACAAAATTGAGGTGAGGGGTGAGTAACCAATTGGTTGTTACTTGTAAAGGGTTTTAGAACAATATGTGGGTTGCAGGATTTATAACACCTGGCCTGGAATTTCACATAACAGTTTGAATGGATTGAAAATATTTTGTTATTTAGATAGTATGAATGTAATGAAAGGCACCTTCAAAATTTACAACTATTAGTTATAGTAAAAATTGTAATTCAGTATCTTCATGTGATTCAAACAAAAATGCGCAAAATAATTACAGGTTTGAAAACACAGTGGGTTGTCATTTATTTCGTTCTAGAGGTGGGGGATACATAATTGAAACAAAATCGATCTGAGGGGTGACTAACCAATTGGGTTGTTATGTGTATAGGGTGTTACAACACTATGTGGGTTGTAGCTTTCATAACACCATCTCTTTTCCAACCTACAATTTTGTTGGCAATATGAATGTATTGAAAGCCTTTTTTTATTTAGACAAAAACAATGTAATGAAAGGCACCTTCAAAATTTATCACAACTCTTAGGTAGACTAAAAATTTTGTTTCAAATTCCTCTTATGATTGAAAAAATATATGTTTTCTTACAACAGATGATGCAATAATTTTTGGAACTTTAACTGTTTTACTTTTTACAACCAACCAGGGATGTGTGCTTTAAAAGGAAAATTTCTTCATACAGTGATGAATTATTTTGAGGTGGTTGGCACACCTGAGAGGGTGTGTAGTGGTGCATCTTCTTTGGGATGGTCATGTTCAAAAAACGTGCAAGTAAGATCTGGTAATTACAAGATGCAGTCAAATGTATAATTTTAATCTCTCATAAGTTGTTACGATGTTGAATGGAAAGTGGGAATGTTTTAATCAAGAGGCAATAAACGTTGTACAAAGGTTGTCCCCTCTTTTAGGAAAACCATGAATGTTGAGGTAGTGACGTGTTCTGTAATTTATTGTGAACTTCCAATTTCCCTTTACTTCCAATGTGTCAATTAGAATGCTTTGCAATTTTAGTTAGAAATTTCATGTCTATTACAAATATATTGATTTTGATAGTATATCAGTCCTTCGATTTAGGATGATAATCAGGGAGATGATCATGCTCTTTCCAAAGTCCACAACAAAGAGGAAAAGCGTGCAAAGGGTGACCCTAAGGATGGGGAGGGTGTGAATGAAGCACAGGGTGATGTGGAGGGTGGGAAGGTAGATATAATCACTCAATTATTGCATCGTTTGACTATGTGTATATGTTGTGCATTCAAATTGTTTTAATATAAAATATATAAAGCCATTTTATTTTATAAATTTGTTGTGCAGGTTGCTGCTGAATATAGAAGAGAAGTGGAGAATGCAAGATATGTATATTACTGTATTTTAGAATAATGTATGATAAAATTGCATAATTGGAAATTGTTCAACATGCATAGGATTTAGGATCACCACCATCCTATTATCACACCACAAAATTGTAGCCAAAGTGCATCAGGGGGAGCCAAAACACTGCCCTCCTCCCTCTAAGAAATTGAAAAATTATCTTCAAAAGAAGGTGGATAATACGGAGTACCAACTGAAACTACGACAAACTATCTAGTAGAAGTGTGTTATTGAAAGGGTCTGTAGAAAGTATGGTAAAAATAGCTTCCATATACTTCCTAAGGAAGGAAAGGACGAGGTGAAGGAAAAATGACGTTATACAACAGTGAGGAGAACAACCTAAGCAAAGAAGAAAAAAATATTGTTGTTGCAGGAGAAAAGGAGAAAGGACAAAATGGTAATTTGGAATTGAACTATTAAAGCTGAATTTTAGTTGGTTCATTTTCTCCGCTTTGATGCATACAAGGTTTACTTAACATTAACTTACATGGCAGGGTGATGGTTGATAAGAAGTTCCTACCACCCAAAAAAGTATTGTTCATTTGGTAGAGGAATTTGTGCCCACGAAACTCCAAGATGATGTTATTCCTCCCAACTCGACATCTAACATTGAGAAGGAGCATACACAATCAAAATTTTCAAGGCACCCTCACATGAAGAAATGAGAACAAATGATGATTTCAAAATCTTCTATTTAATGTTTTCTTTTTTAGTATCTCAATGAATTGGTTGCATGCATCTGAATTAGATGTGACGTTTCAATTCCTACTATTACAGGGCAAGGATGAACAATGAAGTGTTGGCCTCGAGTAGGGTATTGTTGATTTGGAATATGAAGCAGTGCCCATGAAAGCACAAGATGATGTTCCTCCCAACCTGTTGTTTGACATTGAGAAGAAGATGGAGCGTACACAGTCTAAAGTTTCAAGGCACCCTCACATGAAGAAACAAGAACAAACGGTGATTTCAAAATATTTTATTTAATGTTTGTTTGGATTATTTCAATGAATTGGTTGCATGCATCTGAATTTGATGTGACATTTAAATTCATGCTATTACAGAGCAAGGATGAACATCGAAGTGCTAGCCTTGAGCAGGGTATTGTTGATTTGGAAGATGAAGCAGTGCCCATGAAAGCACAAGATGATGTTGTTCCTCCCAACCCATTGTCTAACATTGAGAAGCAGGAGCGTACATGGTCTAAAGTTTCAAGGTGCCCTCACATGAAGAAACAAGAACAAACAGTGAATTAAAATCCTTTTATTTTATGTTTTTTTTAATTATTTCAATGAATTGGTTGCATGCATTTGAATTTGATGTGACGTTTCAATTCATGTTATTACAGGGCAAGGATGAACAATGAAGTGTTGGCCTCAAGCGGGATACTGTTGATTTGGAAGACAAAGTAGTGCCCATGAAAGCACAAGTTGATGTTGTTCTTCCCAGCCCATTCTCTAACATTGAGAAGAAGGAGGGTACACGGTCTAAAGTTTCAAGGTGCCTTGACATGGAGAAACTAGAAGAAATGGTGAATTTAAAATTTTCTATTTAATTTTTTTATTATTTTAATGAATTAGTTGAATACGTTTGAATTTGATGTGACATTTCAATTCTTTCTATTATAAGGAAAGGATGAACAATGAAGTGTTGGCCTTGACCTTATTGGCAATGTGGTTGTAATGGAAATGGGAGATGGTAATAGAGATGGACATGGGGATGGGGAGAGCACTCGCCTACAAGTGGGATATGTAATAAAGATGGATATGGGGATGGGGAGAGCATTGGCCTACAAGTGGGACGGGGTAATAAAGATGGACATGGGGATGAGGAGACTGTTGGCCTGCAAAGGGGAGATGGCAATAAAGATGGACATCGGGATGGGGAGAGCAGTGGCGTGCCATCTATATCGGTAATAGACACAACACACTTCCATTATTTTGTTCTAATTTCTTTATGAATACTTTAATATGTATTAAATTATGATTCACGTGAATGAAATTTCCATTGCAGCCAAATCTTGTTGATGAATAGATGATAGAGTTCAAGGGCATCACTTTTAAGATCAATGATCATGTTGATCTTTGGAGGTAGCATAAACTAGTTGACAAAGGAATTATAACTGTTGTTAGTAGACATGCTCTTACCTGTGGCTTTCCCCACCCAAAACATTGTGTGAGAGTTAGCATTGTTAAGGCCATTACTGGTGATTGTGCAATGCCTTTTGGATGTCCTAGCATAGAGATTGTCAAAGAATGTGTGGGCGGCTTCACGAAATGGAAGCTCTCTGAGTTGAAGCATTATCTTCCAAAGGTACATATAAATGATATCTTGTTCTATATGTCATACTACCTTATATTTCTTTCCATCCATAAGTTAATTGTTTAAATTGTTTCTTATAGGCTGAAGGTGTTCAAAGTGCGAAGTACAAAGCACAACCTCTCCAGAAATCTATTGTCTTGTGTTCATCATCTATGAGGGTTCATGGAATTGGAATCACAACTCTTGAAATACATAACAACCCAAAGAAACATGTCATATATTATAAAGGAATGATCTCAACTGCAAAGAATAGGCATCATATGATATGATGAGACAAGCTCACAATACTCATTGTGCATTGTGGGTTTCATTATTTGATTATTGAACAATTATGGTATAGACATATACTATTTTCATATATTTGAACACTATGTTGTTATACATTTCATATCAGACTTTTCATGGCTTTGTATAGTTACATTCTCAACAATGTGAAATAATGGTAGGCAATGCCACCTAAAGTGTTATTGTTTATGGTAGCTTGCTTATAAATGAAATAGATAAGTTGACATGTATTTGACCTCAAAAAAATTGGATATAGCAATCAATGGTATTCAATATAATAATTGCATACATTGTATTCAATAGAGTATAGCAATAAATGTTGTGTATGTATCTATGTGGGCAAATATTTGTAGTGTTGGAAAACACACTTTCCCCTATTAGTTATTTCCTTATGAAAAATTATTGTTTCGTTATGAACAAGAATTTAATGAAGTCCACATTCAAATTTTATAAAAACTGTTTGGTACAATAAAAATAGCATTTCCCTTTTTCCATCTGATTGGAAGAGATAAAATGGTCACAATGTTTGTAGTGTTGGAAAAAACACTATCCCATGTCTATTATTTCCTTATGAATTTTTTTTTTTGGTTATGACCACGAATGTAATGAAGTCAACTTTCAAATTTTAGAACAACTCTTTGGTACAGTAAAAATGGAATTTTCCTTTTTTCATCTGATTGGAAGAGATAAAATGGCCACATTGTTTGTAGTGTTGGAAAACACACTATCCCCTGTCTATTATTTCCTTATGATTTTTTTTTTTTGGTTACAACCACCAATGTAATGAAGTCAACTTTAAAATTTTAGAACTCTTTGGTACGATAAAATGGAATTTTCCTTTTTCCATTTGATTGGAAGAGATAAAATGCTCACATTATTTGTAGTGTTGGAAAACACACTGTCCACTTTCAATTTTTAGAACAACTATTTGGTAGAGTGAAAATGGAATTTCCTTCTTTCATGTGATTGGAACAAATAAATGCTCAAATTGTTTGAAGTGTTGGAAAACACACTATCTCGTGTCAGTTATTTCATCATGAAATTTTTTTGTTTCATAGGCTTAAAAAATGTAATGAATTCCACTTTCAAATTTTAGAACAACTCTTAGGTAGAGTGAAAATTGCATTTCATTTTTTCATGTCATTGGAACAAATAGAATGCTTGCATTATTTGCAGTGTTGAAAAACACACTATCCCATGTGAGTTGTACTTCGTTATGAACAATTTTTGTTTCATAGGCTCCAAGAATGTATGATTCTATATTGCATGGTTGTATCCTTTTTATTATGGTATCTTACAAGGATGTAATGTAACTAACATAACACATTATTTGAATAGAAAGAGGATAGATGAATGAAAGGGATATGAGAAATGGTTAAAATGGATGAATGATATATGTTGTCAAATTAACTTCATGTCGGAAGAGAAACTTACTTTTATTAGCACTAGAATTATGCACCATGATATAATGGATCATGATGATGATGCATTAGGTACATATGGAGTAACATAAAAATATAGAAGTTAAAATAAGAATAGTGATCTAAAATACATGTTTTCAAGGCATTCCATCATATGAAGGATGAAAGAAATCATGATAGTGTGATGGATGGAGCATTAAGACTATAGGGAACAAACAAGAATAGATACATGTGTAAACAATCAATCAAAATAATGTAACAAAATGAGATGGTATTTTATAAAACATTGAAGCTAAGGGTGTATGGGTGAATGGAGGGATGGAGGGGATTCTAAACAAGGACCAAATCATGGTGGAAGAAAATTGATGATAGATAGAGTTGGATAGGTCATGCTCTCATTGAGATATATGTGATAATTGTTATCAAGTAAATTTTAAAAATGGGATGACCATGTATTTGAGCATACAATCAAAGAAAGGGTGTGAGATAATAAAGATAAAAATTGAATAGAAAAGATAGAAGGAGGTAAATGGATAGATAGGGAGAGTGGGAAAGAATAAAAATAAGGTGAAGTGTTGGTAGATGAGAATATGATGAAGGAGGATGTCATGAATAGGTAATGTATGTAGAGTCCCAATAATAAAAATGGATGGGATAAATTGTGGAATGAAGAAAAAAATGATGAATAAGGAACTTGAGTGAATGATCTGAGGTAAAAGGAATGAAGGGATGGGTGGGATACAATTATGTAGTGGTGCATTCTCATAGTTTGGAGTGGTTTCCTATTACATATGATTCTATTTTTTTTATTTTTCTATTGAAATGCACAAGACAACTGAGAGGGGGGGGTGAATCAGCTGTATCAAATAACTTTACCTTTTAAACTTAATATTTTCTCTTTAACTTCAATTTGTTATTAAGTGTGAACATGAAATGCAAATAACAGAAAGAAAAGACCAGACACTAGATTTATGTGGAAAACCTAATGAGGGAAAAACCACGGTGAGGATTAACTCACAATATAGTAGTAATGCAATACCTGATACAAAGGCTCACTGCCAGAGGGCTCATTGCCTAAATATAGAAGGCTCGCTGTCCAGATGCAAGGGCTCACTACCTTCAAATGACTCATTGTCTAGAAAGGAGGCTCATTGCCTATAGAAAAATAAAAAGAGATAGATGAAGATCCACCACTACAGTTCCACACATTCACAAGTTGATTAGAAGATTGTAGATGCCATCAGCTCACTGCTTTCAGGAATCTAACACCTTAAAGTATTGTTGCCTCAATTCACTCTTCCACTCTACTTTTCACACATGTTCGAACACTTCACTCAATTGCTCGATTCGTGGATGGATGGATATAGAATTCACTACAACTTGATTTTCTTTCATACCATCTTCAACCTTAGGAACATTCTCCAAGGTTAGCTATTCGACTTTCCCACAGTGGATAAGAATGAGAGAGGACCAATTACACATTTAATTTAGGACCCAAACAACATCTTGGATCAAGCACATGCTTCCTTAAGACGATGTAAAAATTAATGTAACGTGTAGACACCAGGTCGGCCAAACCTAATGAAAACACCAATGATCTTTGAAGTACACGCATCTCCAACAAGATAATGACATGTGGATCACTCAACATGCTTCACCATACATTTTACCATCTCTAAGAATACCTTAGGTACATCTACAACAATTACACCAAACTTCATTCACAGAGAACTCTTCATTAGTCCACCCGGACAAACCAACAAAACACAAGAGCTCTGGAGCAGGTCTTCCGGAGCGCCAAACCACAAACAAATTTGTCAAAACACAGAAACCAACAGAAAGAGTCATCTCCTAGATCCGCAAGATCTGAAACCAAATATCAGGAGACTACGGAGCCAAAACATTTATCCCAGTCCACAAACAGATAGTTCTGCTAAACCAGTGAACACATCTCCTACTCACCATCGACTCAGAAGCTAAAATTCAGTATATACGATCCATTGAAGCTTATGAACATACTTACAGATCCGCATAGGAATAGAATCAACACAGAGGAAATGCGGAGCACAATATCAGAGCACGCTCAGAACACACTTCAACACTGCTTTCATTATTTCTAAAATTTTCTCAAAAGCACTTGGCAAAAACACAACTACAACTTCATATAGCTCCATGTATTCTAAGCACTTCTACAGTGTCTCAACTATACACATACCATCTGTACACAACATGAACAGTTTTGACATCAATGACAACATTAATGACAACACAATCAAACACATCCATACTTGCAGCAATCTCCCCCTTTGTCATTGATGGCAACACATGATGTGAAAAACCATTAAAGACAACATACATGATTTTCAGAAGCAACAACCTACCAAGCATAAAATTCTTACCATATAAAGCTCTGTTCACTCCTCCTTAGGAGTACACCCACATCACATACTGCAACAATGCACTTCTCTATTTCTAGTTCATGTGTTGTACATTCTCCCCATGTTCACACTAAGGGGTGGTGTTAGAAATCATGTTAGTGTTTACATTGGTTAGTATAATATGTTGATGTTCTGCAGCGTCTGGATTATACTTCCAGCCTTGCACAACTTACAAGAAGAATGAAAAATTGAATGTAGCCTTTGGCTATTCAATTTTATATGCTTGAGACTTCGAATCATAAGAAGGTCGACCTTATGTAAATAATCAATGATCTTATTTGGGCCGACCTTACCTTTTATTTTGTAATTTAATTATTTAAAGGAAGGCCGACCTCCTTGTTAAGTTACCTCATCTTGTATAAATACAAGGTCATATTTGTCATTGTAAGACATTCATAATAGAGGCAAGTTCGCAATTAGTAGAGCAGAGCAGATCCAATTTCAAGGAAGAACATATTCATTTGTATCCTGTGCATCAAGGAGAGGTGCGACTCCATTGTATTCCTTATTGGCCATTGTTGGGCCTGAGTTGTAAAGCAGATTTCTGCTCCTGTTCCGACAATATATAAGAGAGATATTTGCTGGGTTTTTTCCCCTCATGTTGGAGGGTTTTTCCCAGGGCACTTGGTTGTGTTCATTGTCTCATGTGTTGCATTTTATGATTGCTTTCTTTCTGCATGTCTGATCGTTTAAACAACAACATGGTATCAGAGCAGGTTGAAAAAGATTTGATCAGATATTTTGCTCAACATATAATAGGGTTTCATCTGGGCAATATTCAAGGAATCATTGAGCATTATCATTGGCACAGGAAGTCCTAAGTATTGTAATGCATTCCATATATTATAGAGGAAATGTCTCATCGCAATGGTACATCAGCAAGTTCCAAAATCGGGCCTTACTCTCTATTCATAGGCAGAGTATTTGGATCAAAGAATTTATTAAGAATTGCAGATTTGTCCCAGGCGTCTCTAAGTCTACAAGTAAAGCGATTCTTCTTGTCTTAATTTGTGAATGAGAGCCGGCTTGACCATTGGACGCTGTTCCATGTTGGGTGCGATCATACCAGCATTAGTGCACTGGATCCCAGTACTACTCCGGCCCAAGCGCGCTTAACTGCAGAGTTCTGATGGGTGAGGTCAAACATTAGTGAGGGGTTGTGATTCATAAGGAAGCAGAGATAACATTAAACCTGACGTCGCCATTGCAGGAAGGATCTTCTTTGTGAGTCCCTGTATGCCCAGATCTATCAGCAGATATATGAGATAGCATTTTCCTGGAGACTTCATCATCGACTGGCATGGCCAACAATCTTTATTTACCTCATTGTAATCTGGGCACATCTTACTCCAAATCACGTCAACATATGACAAGTGCGGAATTTCATTTGGAGGTGTTAATGAAAGGAATCATGAATATTTGACTATTAGGTTTCAACTCATGGGCAATTCAATGTTCGCAGGACAAAGAAAATCCTGATATACGTATATTGCATTAATATTGGAGGAAGCAGTGGATTCACTAATGATATCGAATATTTCCTGAATATTATTGAAGATTGCTACCATCGTTAATATTAACCTTGAAGAGTAGTTGGGTTTCGAGCATTCCAACATTCCGATATCGAGCCTGTGCCTTTTGGAAGTAATATTCATTGAAGTTGACTTCGTATCTTTAAGCTGGATGGACTCTATTGCTAGAAGTGTTGTTTATGTTGCCATCATGAAATCCATCATTGAAGGATGCGTTGGGGTTCATCTTTGCTGAATGGCAGAAGTATTCAATCATACATATACATTGTAGATTTCATTATACTTGGCGCTAGAGAATACTCAGATGGATGTGATCATTTATATTAAAGAGCCGATAAATTGTAATTTGAGGATATCATGGCATTTCAAATGAGTCATCGTGGCAGTTATAGAGAGGGAATCGACACAAGAGGAAGAAATATATTAATTCTTTAGCACCGTGTTTAACTTCCTTATCTGCCGTTCATTGTCTTGGAGAATAATGATTATTAAAGGAGTCGTAGGAAGTAATCCACCGCCTCATATTTAATGAGAATCGTGGAAAGAAAAGGATTCGAAAAGTCAAGCTTCTTTCTGGTATATGCAAGGGAAGTAACGTGGCGCTGGGAGATCAAAGGTTCTGCTACGGTTACATGGCTACGTGACAACAGACTGTATGGTGTGGCTTGAATACAAAGAATCATTTGGTTCAGAAGGAGTCTTATGAGTGTTGGGAGTTTTTTGGAAGGTATCAACATTCGATAGCTAAGGGACTCGATGTCATTTGAGGCCAAGTAATGCAGAGAGGAGTCGACGTGGAAGAGAGTTAATTAAGGGAAGCCGCTTCTATATTTTTTGCGTATTTATCTGGGTGAGAAGCGAAGGGAATCATATTGGAATGTTCTGAAGACCTCGAAAGAGTCAAATTCATTTTGAAGGCTCGAGCATCTGATATAAGCAATTCATCTGTATTATGCAAGCTCTATATCTCAAATGTGGTTGGCATGAATTTGTCAACATTGAGTATCATCATATCGGGCAAGTTCAAGTGAGCTCATGTATTAAACCAGCAAGCCTGTATTTGCTTTATCCACCTTTGTCTGGAAATGTCCTGTAAGTTGCATGGCACTGTTAACAGATGTAAGGGTTGTTGCATAATCTGGTAATATTATGATGCACCGAAGTTCATCATTGTTGTTCTCTACATCCACACATCACTAGCGTGTTGCAGCTGGAAATAGAGTACATCGTAAATTTGAACGGTCAAAGACCATGTTCAAATTTAACTTTGTCAGGGGCCTGTGTTGAAGCTGTGAAGGGTGCAGACGGATCTGAGCACAAGAGTAGTGTATCATACTATGTCCAACATTTGGATCCATCAGAATGTTTAAAGAGATAAGTATTCTTTGGTTGCTGAGTTATATCATTTATTTATTCTTTGGATCTTGTAATTAAGAGAGACAGTAGATTCTCTTGAATTGTGTTGTGTTCACTAGCATAAGATCTTTGGAAAAATTTTATTCATGATATAACTTGTACAATTCTAATCTTGATAATTCTTTGGATAATTATGGACTGTTAGTAATCTCTATCTAAAATGCTTCCTGGACAGGTTTAGGGGGAAGAAGATGATAAGAGATTACTTAAGTGAGGAAAAACTTAAGGCATCTTGTGAAGAAGTCATGTCAACCAAAGTAATGATCAAGAGGGAGTAAACACTAGAGGGACTGAGTTGGTGGCTAGAGGGAGTACATCTCTAGAAGTCTTCTTTGCAATCTCTGAAGCCAGGATCGAGAGGGAGTCTCAGTATCAATGTTTCTTTGTTTAATGAGTTCTTCTTTGAGAGAAGTTCGAGGTGAAATCCCTTGATAATGCAATTCTCTGTTGAGAGAGAGTTGAGGTGCAAGCCCTTGATAATGCAATTCTCTGCTGAGAGAGAGTTGAGGTGTAAGCCCTTGATAATGCAATTCTCTGATGAGAGAGAGTTGAGGTGTAAGCCCTTGATAATGCAATTCTTTGATGAGAGAGAGTTGAGGTGAAAGCCCTTGTTTCCACCCTCTGGGAGAAGCTATGGTGGAAGTCATGTGTGTGACTCCATGACAACATCATGTGAGGGAATCCGTGATGAGTTTATACCATCTATGGGAGTAGCCATAATGGTTAATATCACGTTGAGGTGATATTCTATTTTTTTTTCATTCTAATATGATGTGTCTTGTGCAGATGAAAGTTCATCCCTAGCTGAGAGGGAGTGTTGATGTTATAGCAGCTTAGGGCTACACTTCCTTTGCAAGAGTTCCAAGTTGGTTGATATCACGATGAGGTGATATCCTATTTGTTTTCACATTGAGATGATGTGTCTTGTGCAGCTGGAAGTATCATCCCTAGCTGAGAGGGAGTGTTGATGTTTTGCAGCGTCTGGATTATACTTCCAGCCTTGCACAACTTACAAGAAGAATGAAAAATTGAATGTAGCCTTTGGCTATTCAATTTTATATGCTTGAGACTTCGAATCATAAGAAGGCCGACTTTATGTAAATAATCAATGATCTTATTTGGGCCGACCTTACTTCGTATTTTGTAATTTAATTATTTAAAGGAAGGCCGACCTCCTTGTTAAGTTACCTCATCTTGTATAAATACAAGGTCATATTTGTCATTGTAGGACATTCATAATAGAGGCAAGTTCGTAATTAGTAGAGCAGAGCAGATCCGATTTCAAGGAAGAACATATTTATTTGTATCCTGTGCATCAAGGAGAGGTGCGACTCTATTGTATTCCTTATTGGCCATTGTTGGGCCTGAATTGTAAAGCAGATTTCTGCTCCTGTTCCGACAATATATAAGAGAGATATTTGCTGGGTTTTTTCCCCTCATGTTGGAGGGTTTTTCCCAGGGTACTTGGTTGTGTTCATTGTCTCATGTGTTGCATTTTATGATTGCTTTCTTTCTGCATGTCTGATCGTTTAAACAACAACATAATAATGTGTGTGATGTTAAAATAAAAGTGAGTTATAGTAACAACTCACGAAACTATTCTAGGTGAGAAAATAATTATTTGAGTATTTGTTTGTACGTTTGAGTTGTTGAAACAACTCAATAAATTAAGGAGTTGTTTCCTACAAAATAGGACATGAGAATTCTATAAAGATGTAATGTATTTGATTGAAGAAGAATGAAGCACATATTATTTTATGTTTAATTTTTTTAGCTTCTTTTGCCTCTGCTCAAATTTATTTACAGGCTATAGGTCTCTCACCTCTATATCTCTCTGGGATCTCTAGTTATTTTCCTCCCTCTCCACCTCTCTCCCTCCTCTTTACCCCTCTTTTCCTCTTTGTAAACTTCTCTCTCTCATTTTCTTCTCTCTCCCCTCACCTCTCTACCTCTCCCCTCTCTAAGTATCTGAGTCACTCCTTACTAGCCTCTCTATCCTCCTTAGCCATCTCCTTCTCTTTGTTCTTCTCTCTCCTCTTCTCTGTTCCTCCCCTCTCTATGTCATCACCTCTCTAACTCCTCCTTCCCTATGCCTCACACTCCTTCTATGTTTGTCTCTCCCTCCATCCCTTCTTACTCCTCTACCAATACTTCCCTTTCTCTCTCCCTCTCTTCTATCTCTCGCTTATCTCTCCATCTCACTCCTTGTTTGCATCTCCATATGTCCTTAGCCATATATTTCTCTTCATTCTTATATCTCCTCTTTAGTTTTCATCCCCTCTCTACGTCATCACCTCTCTAACTCCTTCCCTATTCCTCTCACTCCCTCCATCTCTACCTCTCACTTCATCCCTTCTTACTGCTCTACCAATACTTCCCTTTCTCTCTCCCTCTCTTCTATCTCTCATCTCTCTCACCCCCTCACCTCTTTACCTCTCCCCTCTCTAAGTCTCTCAATCACTCCTTGTTTGCCTCTCCATCCCTCCTTAGCCATCTCTAGGTCTCTCACTCCTTGTCTCATTACTACTCCTCTAGGTCTCTCCCACTCTTCTCTCTTATCCTCTTCTTTATCAATAAATCTCACTAAACCTCTCCCTCCATCCCTTGCTACTCCTCTAGGTCTCTCCCACTCTTCTATCTCCCCTTTGTAGGTCTTTGTGCACGTTTGAGGCCTTCACACTTGTAAATTCTCTATAGAGCTGATTTGGTGCTCACAAAATTGTAAAGCCTCTATACAACACATTTGGCACTCACCAAATTGCAAAGACTATATACAACATATTTAACGCTCATCAAATTTGGCTAGTGCCAAATGGCCTTCACCAAAAATGGTAAAAAGGCTAGCTGACTCGTGATACAAGCCCATAATTCTCTACTTTTATCTGGTTCAACGCTTTGTTCAACAAGGAAATTACTTTTTATGTAGTTGACTTATTCTAGTACCACATTTTTCTTGCTCCATCACCTTTTTGAGCACCAATTTGTTTGTTGGACAATGTAGAAGAAGATAATTTGAAGTTTCTACATCAAAATTGATTATCTCAAGTAATATTTTCATTTTTGTCGAATTGAAATGTTTATAGAGTTTTTTTGTTTAATTTTGACAATATAGACCATTCTTTTCATAATTTTAGTAATCATAATATTCTTACATAGAATTCAACTTTGAATTAGATGGAAGTGTTATCACCTAAGTACGCACCCTTGCTAAGTTGTAAAACTTAGCCTACTGGTGAAACATGGGATCCTTTCCAGGTTTGTGGGTCACATGCGATGAAAAAGAACCTCCAAAGAGGGTTGGTTCCCTTGGTGTTCACCTATCATAGCTTACACTACTACTGCTACTGATGGAAAAGAGTAGAAAGATGGCATAAAATGAAACTAGCTATGTGGGTGATGCACCAAATGCTTGTGACCTACATTGTCGTTTTGACACACAATTTCCCAAATTCCTAGCTAATATTTTCACAACCCAATTGTTTAACATGCTCATACATAAGTATTTCATAAGGAAGTTGAAATGTTTACAATTTTTAGAAGGAAACTAGGTGTGATTTCACAAATAAAGAGTGTAAACCTTCGTAGCATAACTTATGACCTGCATAAGACATGCTTTTTGCCTAAAGGTGCTGGAATGAGACAACATATTGGAGGATTTACACATAAAAACCACAAAAATATGTATCAATCACTCATATACACACAATAAAATAACTATTGAGAAGGCAAGATTGCTAAATTTTATTGAAAAAAGTGTTCTTACAGCTGTATGCAAGTCTAAAAATGAGCTTCATTTGCTGCTCTTGCTAGAAAGAACTTTGAAACAAGTTACAATACAGTAGTTGAGAATAGCTAGAACTCAATTTCCGAGTTACATTACATAATATGACTTGAAAGGACCTTTTACAAGTTACATTGATTTGCAAAAAATTCAAGAACCGACTAAAAATGAAACAAGGCGTGCCTTTTTGCATACAAGCTTTTCCTAAACCCTAATAATTTGTTACAATAGACAAGTGAGTGAGATGTGTCACAGTTTGAAAAGTCAAAAAAAATTTGGGCGCTCAACTGCTGCTTCCACCTTTTAAGCTCCTCAAAAGGCTCCATGATGCTGTCGGTTGAAATCCTTCTTTGAATGCTCTTGACTTTGTCCAGCTTGAGATGTTCCTATATGCTTGGGAGAAAGAAATGACTTCACCAATTGTCTCCTAGATACCCTCAATTGTTGTCCAGATCACCAAACTACCCTCTATATCTCTTCAACTGCTGTCAACTAGCCATTAACTCTCTTGTGCAGGTTTATAGGACATGTGCCAAGGCTTTGACATGGTCAAAAACCACTCTAGGGGCACAGGAGATTACTTAGGATAGGAAATCAACACATGCTTTATATTTGTCTTAATAATCTCATCAAGTATTCCCTTTTCCCCACCATAAATATCATTTGTTCATAGAAAACTCCTTCACTATCTCCAAGAGTGTCATTTGGGACTGTGAGTGATAGTCTTTTCTTGTTGTGGATATTAGCACCGTCAATATATCTTTCATCATACACACCATGCAAACTGAAATCAAGTAAAAGAAAACTGAAATCTATGTTAATTGTCCTTATTACTTGGCCTGCTCTTTGGTGGATTGCACTTGACTGCCTTTTGAGGCTTATCTACTCTTAGATTAGCTGCCTCTCTAACCCTCCACAATGCATTCTCCACTCTTCATGAAATTAAACAGATATCCATGTCACCCATGTCTTGAATTGTTGTCCTTTTCTACTGTCTATGACTTACCACCATACCTATTTGACTACCATTAGCCTTTGTCTACATGACAATCTTATGACTGGTTCTTTCAGGCCTGCTGTTCATTTTATTGCCATTTTCTTCTAGTGTATTGGCTCTGCCAAACCAAGCCATAGATTTTTATAGTTATCAAGTGTAGCATGATAGTGGAATTTTTACTCTTCAAAGAGTAATTAAGCAACCCCCTCCTTTCTCATTAAAATTGCCTTGTTCATAAAGATCATCTTCTTACACTTGACTGTGAATTTGAATGGTGCTCCTTACTTGTCTTTAGGACTGTCACCTTCTGTCACTGACTAGTAACAAAGAATTTTTTGCATGATGAAATGAGGACTTCACACTGTCATCAAGCTCCATGACTTAACTTGATGTTCACTCCCCTTTGATTTCCCTCATTACATTGTATACCAACAATGAGCCTATTATGGGATATATGACTGTATCATCAAAGCCTTGCTATGCTTTCTTCTAACGTGATCCACTATCTTCTCTGTTACTCTACACTTGTCTTTGATGACTGTACTCTTGCATGAAGGCTGCCATTGATGACTGTACTCTTGCAGGCCTTAAAACCATTGTTCTTCATTCCTTTCTTGACTCCATAAACTGTACCCTTTGATTGTTCCTAGGACTGTCACTTTGAAGGTTTGACTGTCCTATACAGTCCATTGGGACTACCTTCTGCATTTTTCATGAATGACTATAGGGTGGTCATGCTTTGTCATATCTTGTCTTGTTAGAGTCTGAGCTCACATCAACGTTGTACTTCTATCATATAATGCTTTAAATCTGCCATATGCCTTATCTTTACACTTTGAAAATAGTCTATACACCATCTTCTCACTGTCACACCTTTGTTATCTTCATGATTGTGTTGTGCTTTCATGACTCTTCATGATTTACCTCATATGGCACTTGGTGTAATCATCTCAGGTCTATGCTCTTGGTGAGTGTCCTGTTCCACATGACGACTGTGATCTTGAAACCACTATTCAGTAAGATTATTAACTATTCTACTCACATGAAGGCTCTGTCACTAAGCTTTCTATTTTCTCTTCTCTAGCTTGGAATAGTTTTGGTCATTATCAATCATTGTTAATGAATTTATCATAGGCACATTCACTTATCCAAACTCCATAATCTAAGCACTTTGCCAACATTCATTAACCTGTCCTTCACTGCATACCTGACTGCCACTGTATGTTCAATATTTTCCTATGAATGAATTATCTTCTTGTGATTGTCACTCTAATGAATTTTAAACATACTAGACTATCATGTAACCTCCTTATGGAACTGTCATATATATATTTGTGTTTACTATCATCTAGGGATTTACAAATGTTAGGTTTGCAAAAAAAAAGTATCTTTATTATCTCAATGTCACTCTTGACAGTCCTCTTCCAAGGTGACTGTCACCTTATTCTAACGGTTACACCACTGCAACTTCATCATGGAACTGTCCCTTTCTATCTATTTCATGTATTTGTATTGTTCCTTGACTGTCTAATACTCTTCCAAGAGACATATACACTGCCATTCATAACTAGCAAGAATTCATCGACACTTCAATAATGAGTCTACTGCCATATCATAATGACTGCACTAGAGTATTATGTCACTAGTTCTTATTCATGCACTCATATATCTCTCAACACTAGTGGTGGATTGGCATTACATGTCTCAAAGATATCTCTAAACTGTCCATATTCAAGGTAACTACCCTCTTAATTTTCTATGGCAGTCAAGTAACTGTCCTCTTCATCTTCTACACATAAGGTTATCCCCTGATACATGAGATAGTGAACTCCATGAACTCCTCCACAAACTGCTCAGGCTCATAGTCAATAGTAGACCATTTTGCTACCGTCTATGTGCACTGCAGAGCCTTCCTTTCTCATAATGGATATAACATCACAGGAAAGTCTATGAATGCATTGTCTTATTTTGATTTGTTACAAGGTTTCGATCTTTATCTTACTCCCATGCATAAGTTTGTCCTTTGCTACAGGCTTTTATGGAACCTTATAGATCCATTATCTCTTTATAACTTTAGCACTGACTGTCATTGTGCATTTGCCCTTGGGATTGCTGTTCATGACTATCCTACTTCTTTCATGGTCATAAATAACTGTAATCTCCTTTTGGCATTGTAAACCATGCCCTTTTTGTCTATTTCATGTGTATTTAGCAAAGACAATTAAAACGGTATTAGATAGACCACAAGGAGGTCACTGTGAACATGCTGAACCCCGTCAGTTAGCTAATGCATCTGTCTTTGAAATATCTTCCTGCAAAAAGAATATATGTATGTGTCTTCTATCTCAGTCTCTTTCCTTGCAAACCTTTTCCCAAGATCACCGTACTCTTTTATGATGGAAGATTAACATTGTCTTTCAACTTTGTTTCACCTACATATCACTATGCAGGGGTAATTTGTCATACTTTATCATCTTGCATCTTTCAATAACTTTAAAAAGGATCAACAAATATCAAATACATATCTAGGGTTTCTTGATGAACTCTCTAGTTTGACAAATCTCATGAATTTGGTGGTCTTTTAAAATCCTCTGGGACATGTATTTTCAATGTTTAGCAGGGTTATTGGGTGCCTAAAATGAAAGTTGTCGGTGCTTATTGAATGGTACAAGCAAATTCTTATTCTTGCTTTCTTTAAAAGAGATAGGGATATGTGTAGGTCTTTTAAGAAGACTTTGCAATATAGTATAAACATATCCTATGATATGTGCTCACACTCAAGCTTTTCCCTTCCAAAAAATTACCAAAAATATATCTGCAAGTAACTTCAACGTATACATGACTGAGCATATATAAAAGCTAACATACAGGGGTTGGATAGTCATTTGGTGCACCTAAAACATGTGGCGACATGCAAGGCCTACAGCCTAGAAGGATATGGATGAAACCCTAGAAAACTCCATATATCACGCCAAGTCTTCCTCCCATTCTGTAGTGTGCCATGTGATCTCTGTTCTTCCTTGCAACGTGTGTCTCCATCCATCTCGTGCATCCTTGCTTTCTTGGACTCCTTCAACACCAGCCAACAACCCTAACATTTGCTGGTATGTGAATGAAAACAAATGAAAACAAATGAAAACCTCTTCCCCTTTTTGGCGCTCAAAGAATTAATGTTTCATTCATTTTTTTATTTTTCTTAAACTTCTCCAACATTAAACCCTCACGTTGTCCTTTTCTCTTTTTGCAATATTTCTCTCCCTTTTATCAATGGAACTTTATCCTTTATCCAAAGCTTTAACTTTTATCATAAATATTTTTTTAAGTTCCAGATTATAAGTTTTAAAGATAAAATTCATAATAAAAGCCTTAAAATAAAGGATTTTGCAACAAGAAGTTGCATAAAAAGTCAAAAAATTTAAGAGTTTGAAGAAAAAATGAAAAACATGACATAATTTAGATGAACCCTTGTAAACTTATATAGAGGATTTCAACAAAACACAAATGTGCTTATGTATTCCATTTGCATTGCTTAAAGTAGTTCATTTCCATCATGGTTCTAGTGGAATTCAATTTTCATTGTAGCTATATGGATTTTGTGTAATGGGTCTAGTAATATACCATTAATTTCTATGGGTTTTGTTTGAAGTTTATGATGGTGTATATTTGATTGATTTGTATGGGTTTTTTAAGGTTACAAAGAACTCCTAATATATGCCTTGTGTGCTTGTCCATGTATCATGGTTGACTCTTGTGCTTCATGATGTCATGTGAAGGATTTGAGTCTTATGTGTTTTGTATGAGATTTGTGTAGCTAATTTACACATAACCATTATGGAGTGTTTGGTTTTCTTGTGCATTAAGGTTGATGATGTTAACCAAGTGTCATTGATTATATAGTTTTTTGGTCAAGGGTTTAATGGCATGTATATCATTGATTTTTATGAGGAGTCTTAGTGTGCATATGTATTAGGGTTAAAAGTGAAATTGATCAAATTCCTATTAGAAATCAAACTACTATGTCATGCCTAATGTGTTTGTCCATGTCTCATGGCCGAGTGACATTCAATCTTATGTCTAATTATTTTAATATAATATGGCATATGGTGTGCATCAAGGTAGAATGACATATATGACATAACATGTTACAATTTTGTTTCAGCTTTGTGTTAAGGTTACAATTTTTTGTATGGATTTTATTTGAAAGCTACTTGTTCGTGCATCATGGTTGAGTCACATTGATGCTTCTACATGATGGTTGTATGAGGGTGATCCCACAATACCGGTTTACAAATTTTGGGCAAACTAGACACTAAACTAATTTTTTTTAACTAAATCTTCACTTTCGGGCTCCTATAGCGGCTAAACCATGAGGAATTTGAAGATGATGAAAACTAGTGATTTGTGACATTTTGTCTATAGATTCTAAATATATTTTTTTCATTGGAATCAGATTGCACGTATTTTTCCATCTCCTTCAAAAACTAGTTTTTAAAAAAAACAACATTTTTAAGGAGTGACGCTCACCGTATACAACAAATTTTTTTGTATGAAGGATAAAATTCTATTTTTTTAGAATTTAGATTTCTAACTATGATATCTACCAATTTCATTTGGTTTTATAGTTTTTTATTGAAATTTTTTTCTTTAATCAAGTTTCGAAGTCAAACCAATTACAATTCAGACATAGGCGGACCATATACAACATAACTTTTTTTGTATGTATCGAAATTCTTTTTGTTTTTACTGGATCAAGGACATCAATACCTAGCACGAACATATTTTTTAGAATTTTATTTTGATAATCTTCTATTTTTCCACATGTTCAAAATAGAGAGCTTGATTTTCAGTGAAAAACGTATGTTTAATCAAACAAAACAAAAAAATTATAATAAAACCAAAAAATATTAAAATTATATTTGTTGGATAGCTCGTTCCGAGGACTACCATCATCTAGTTGGGTTTTTGAAGTCTCCTCCATTTTCATCCTCAACCAAGCTTCGAAGGGCAAAATTTTGGAGATTTTTGGTGCCAGGAGGGGAGAATGGGGGAAAAGGGGGGTTCATTCGAACCCCCTTTCCATAAGCATTTTTTTTTCTTATTCTTTTGGGAAATGTGAGACCCAACATTAAATGGGTTCGCTCGAAGGGGGGTTCTATCGAACCCTATTTGGGTTCGTTCGAACCCCCAAAAACCATTTTTTTTGCATGGGGTCATTTTTTTCAACTTTTCCTTCCTCATTCGAATTGTAAACCACTTTTGTGGGTTCACCCATGACATATATATGAAGGATCTACTGACAACATTTAGAAGCATGTTGGGTTTTGTTTGCAAGTAACAATGACATATATTATTGAGTTTTATGGTTTTTGTTTGAAAGTTATATCAAAACCCATATAACGTTCTTGGTGTGATTGTTTATGCATATGGTTGAGTGATATTAATTTTTTCACATGATTGAATGAATTTTGCATGAAGGACCTAGAGTGATATGTATCATTCACTTTCATGATGGATTTGGTTTGAAGGTACTACTGACATATATGCCATTAATTTGTATGTGTTTTGTTTAGAGGTTATTTCAAACTCGTATAAAATGCTTGGTGTGTTTGTCAATGCATCATGGTTATGTGGAATTGACTTTGTGTGCGATGGTTCAAATGAAATGTGGCATATATGGTGTGGGTGAAGGTTGATTAGAGTAAATGACATAGTATATTACTAGATCCATTTCTTTTGTGTGAATCATGTGTCTCAACTAGTGTGTATCATGCTCTTATGGTGTGCCTAGTGTGCTTGTTCATGCATTATGGTTAGTGAAATTCACTATTCTACATGATTAGTATATAAATTTTGTGTGAAAGTTAGCATACCATTGGATTGCATTGGTTTCATTTGATGCTATCAAAGTCCTATTGTGTGCATACATAGAGTTTTGAGTGGGTTAAATTTTAATAATGATGATTGTGTGTTTTTCATATGAAGAAACTAATGACATATTTCATTGATTGCATTGTTTTTGTTTGAAACTTTATATGTCTTTTATGTAATTGATTTGTATGAAGGTTACATCAAAATAATTCCTTGTAAGATACATTTAAGAGACCGCCCTTCCTTGTGTCAAAGTGGCTGCCCATTGGTCTTTAACATGTATTTCATGGGTATCCTCTGTATTCTCCAATCACTACCCCTTGTTGATTTAAAAGTCTTCAAATCCTTTTCCAATTGGTACTATATCACAATACTATCTTTATTCATTTTCTCATTGTCCTCCTTTGCATTTGAATGTGGCAAGGACTATCCTAGGCTTTAGTGAATGATGATTGCCCTTTGTAGCATGGTAATTGTGCATTGAAATGACTATCCTTCGAAACTATTGTTGATGCCTTTGTAATTTTATAGGGTTGCTCCTTATGTTGCACTATGTTGTCATCAATGTTTTCATTGATGCCAACCTCTAGTATGGATATGTTGAGAAGGTGTGCATTGGGTTGAGCAGGTGTTGCAGATACATTAGGGTTACTTGGTTTCTAAGTGCTTTTGAGAAAATTTGCATAAATATTGTACAAGGTGAATGGGAAGTGTTTTGTATTTTGCTCCACATTTCTTCATTATTGAATATGTGCTTGTGCATTTTGAAAGTGATGATCAGAGGTCTTCAAAGGTGTTATATCTAGAGTTTCAATTTTTGGATCTTGCGGCAGTAGAAGATATGTTTGACAGTGTGTTGCATTGTCTTTGGCTTGTAAAGAGGGATATTTAGGAGAAATGGAATTTCTTTGCATTTCTCTATGTTGAAGTGTCTTATCTTGCAAATTTTGGAATGTGCTTATATTTCTTGTACCTAACATCCTTCGATTTGTCTAGTGTTTAGCTGTTATGAAAGCTTAGTTCATGAGTTGTATCTCTATGACAGTCTAACTGGATGCACAGGATGATAGTATTCCTAGTTTCATGTGTTTGTGCTAGTTTTTTTTAATATTCTATTGATATTGGAATATTCTAGGATGTTGTGTAATGTTTCTACATGGTAGAAATTATTTTTTTGACCTTGGTGAAGTGTGAATTTGGTTGCTTGATAGTGTTAATGTCAGTTTTTCCAACCTAGCATGTTAGCATTGTTTCCAGGTGAGCTTTTTGGTTTGTGGAAGCTTGGTGTACTAGTGTGTCAGTATAGATTTGGGTCCTGGTTAACCCTTGATGTGGTTTTCCCTCACTTCCTTCCACCATGGAGGTGTTTGGTGTTGACCTATTTGGTGGTTGCACATTTGAGGCACATAAGTTTCATTGAAGCTGACCTAGAGAAGGTTATTTGAGGTTGTAGAAGATAAATATGCAAGGTCAAATATTTGGAGATGTGTGTGGCATGGAATGATGCATATGTGATTATGTGTTGAGATCTAAGTGTGAGCAAGAATGCCTAAGACTACCAAAAGTAGTGAGCATAAGGTTTCTATAGTTTAGTGTGTTAGAAGTCACTAGAGGCAGTGAGCCAAAGGTTGTAGATGGTAAAGAAAAATTATGGTGGTTTCTCCAATTTATTTGAGGTAGTGAACCTCCCTATAACTGTTTATTTATAATCTAGAAGAAGTGATCTTCCTGGGCAATGAGCCCTTAGTAGTGAGTCTTTTTTCTTTTGGACAGTGAGTCCTTTAAGGAGTGAGCCCTTCAGGCACTAAGCCTCTCGTAATCGGTTTTGGTTTTCATATAGTGAGTTAATCCTCACTATGATTTTCCCCTATAGGGTTTTCCATGTAAAAATTTGGTGTTATATTGTGAATTTTTGTGGATGTGTTGTTTATTTTATCTAATACTTAATAAGGTTTTGAAGGTTTTAATGCACAACTAATTCAACCCCCTTCTTAGTTGTCTTGTGTGTCTAACACCTTATGCCTTAGAATCATTGTTCGATCTTTGTATTTGACCTTTGTGGTATTATAGCTTCATTGGAATCATCATAGTCATCCTTGACCTTTGGATATGGTGGTATCATTGTCTTTTAGTTTTAAGGATGACTAAGCTTTAAATGTTGTCCTCATTTCTCAGTCCCACTATCATTCATTTGACAATCATAAGGCCCTATACTTTGTATATGGACTATCCCTTTGATTCAATCTAAGAGGTGAAGAGTTGAATTCTCAATCAATAGATGAGTTAACTAAATATGACTAAGACAAAGGTGGCTTGGACCAATCAAATGTGATAACGAACTATAATCAATCAAGGAGCAATGAGATAATAATAGCACTCGTGCACCTCAATTCAAAGTGAACACGTCCAAATTAACAACTTATGAGAATATGAGAGAATTGCTAACCTTCTTTATATGATGTAGAGAGAAAGACTCCCTTTCCAAATGAGGAAGATTCCTTAAATAGACCAATTGGGGAAAATGGTTGTTGGAATATGTAATAAGGAATAAAAGTAAAGATCCTAAGAAATCATTATGATCATAATTTAATTTCTTCCACAAAAGAGTATTGCTTCCCTAAGAAATCAATATAATCCTAAAAATACCAGCAAGCTTTACAAATACAAAAAGGGCAATTTGGAGTGGCATTGGTTGCTTTTATACTTTTTGATTGTAAAATGAATGAATAGAAACTAATGAATGGTCACTTTTTAGGGTTTTCATTGATGTTTTTAGGTTTTAATTCTATTAAAACATATTGTGTTCCATGTGGATTCCTTTGGGTGTAATTTTTCATGTCATGGGATTACTACACATACCCAATTTGTCACTTTATTAGATTTTAAGATCCATGTGACTCCTGAAATAATATTGGTATGATACCTCACCTACGTGATTAAGAAATTTGTGAGGATCCTCCATAATCCCATCCATTTTATTTTTTAAAGTACATAAAAACTAATCACTGAGATTCTTTTATGTACTTATAGCTCACCATAATAATTTGGGAGCCAGTTTGGCATAGAAATGTGAATAGATGGGAGCCATTAATCTGTCACTTATTTCTCCATGCCTAGATGTGTATACATATTTGTAGAGCACATATATATATGAAAAAATATAATCATAAATGATGTTATATGGGAAAGACGAGGTTCTATCAAATTTTTAGCCTTATAGATAAAATCAATGAAAAGAAAATTTTCATTGAAATGATTATTAAAGGAAATTTGTCTATGTTTTCCATGGTGATTTGTTTATAAATTATTGTGAAAAAGAAATATAGGCTATGAGATACATTAGTCAAGGTTTTATGGTTACCTTATATTGCATGAATTATTCTACTTATTAATATTCAATATACATATGAAATTTTTATCCCGTCAAAATGCTTTTGTGGACAAGTCTAGTTTGACTTTGATAAACGTATTTATTGTGAAGTATGTGTCTATGTATGCCTTATTAATCTCCCTATTGCAGATTGGAAAATCAGAATAGATATTCGAAAATGACCATTGAAAAATATAGTTTTGATTTTGGAATTTATATCTTTTGTAGCAATTGTGTTGAATATTATCCATAAATTATGTGGAGATGATGGAATAATATGAACTTTAGATCTATGATAATCATGAATTAAATTATGATCATATTGATTTCTTAGGATCTTTACAAAATAATTAAATCAATATGATCATATGGCCACAAAAGAATATTGTTGCCCTCTACCATGCTACCCTCTACAATGTTGCCCTCTACCATGTTGACCTTGGTGAAAGAGTATTATTGATTCCCTCTACATTTAGGTGTGTTTGAGAAGGCAGACAATCATGTTCATCAATTAAAGTGACTGTCCATTTTCTATTCAACAATCATCTTGGTGTAAATTTGAAGTTTTTAGATCAAATTTGATTATATAAGGTAATATTTGTCATGTTTATACAATTCAAATATTTATCAAGGGTTTTTCTATTTAAATTTAAATTTTTGTGCTTGTCATCTTCTCACATAGATCAATTGCAATAATTTTCATTTTCATTTGATATTTTTTTATTAGTGAGCATCACATACTTTTGTTCATTTTGTGTTTGTGAACATGTAGCATTCAACATCATACTGAGGAAACGAGCAAAGAATCTAACACTAGATAAACGTGAAGAAAAAAATACAAGAAGACTCATAGGAGTCTCATAGTCAAGGTATTTAAAATAGTCATAAATGATTGTCATCCATTAGTGGTATGACTGCCCCTTGCTATGTCCATGCTTGTAAACCACTATGACTATCATAATATCTTGAAAACTAGGACTATCATAATGAATATGATTGTTAAAGCTTCATGAACTCTTGAAAGGATTACCATTGACATTTTACACTTTAAATTGTCAATATTTCTTTCAATTCAAGAGGGTTTCCCTTCTTGCAAGTCAAAAAATAGGGGTTGTGCCTATAATCTCTTCATTTCTCACTGCCCAACCTAGTTCTCTATGAATTTGTAGCAATGCTTATGTGATTACCATATGAAGTCATGAACATGATTATAATATTCTTCCCTCTATGATGAATAACCATTATTCAATGTTGTTTTCCTTTGATCATGATTTGTCCTTCTTTATGATGCCTTTATGCATGTAGTGTAAAGTTGCAAGGTGGTGTAATTTTCGTTCAGTTCTTCTTGTGACCAAATTGACTGCTCCAAATTTTTTGGGTGGGAAGATTCATGCTAGGAAAGGTCCTATTTTGTACCCCATCATGTCAAAATTTTATAGGCTACATTGTACCAGTGATTTCTCTTAAGAGACCAAAGTGCAAAAAAGTGGAAAACTTTGACGAGCTCTTTCTTGGAAACTATGGCACTTACAACCATTTTGTCTAAACGTACAAGATCATGTAGGGTTCCTCTACAGTAAAATCTCTCATTTTTTTATATCTCCAATCCATTTTCTCGTGGTGACAAGATTTCACATGTTGAAAAAAGTGTCAGATGCATGTAGTCTAAAGTTGCAAGGTGGCATAATTTTCATTTTGTTCATTGTGCGACCAAACTGATAGTTCCATCACATCTGAGTGGGAAGTTTTGTTCTAGGAAAGGTCTTATTTTACACCCCAATATGTCGGATCATTCCAGGCTACATTGTAATGGTGACTTCTTAAGAGCTCTAAGTGCAAAAAAGTGGAAAACTTTAACTAGCTCTTTCTTGGAAATTGTGGCACTTACAACCATTTCATCTGAAGTTACAGGTTCATGTAGGGTCCCTCTATAATAAGCTCTCTTAGTTTTTCATATCTCCAATCCATTTTCCCATGGTGACAAGTTATCAACTGATGGAAAAAGCGTAAAATGCATTGAAGAGAAAAGTGCAAGGTGGCATAATTTTTGTTCTATTTATCATGTGACCAAACTGATAGTTCCAACACATTTTTTTGGGTAGGTTTATGCTAGGCAAGGTCATGTTTCGTACCCCAGCATTCCAAAATGTTCCAAGCTATATTGTACCAATGATTTCTCTTAAGAGATCAAAGTGCAAAAAAGTGGAAAACTTTGATAAAATCTTTCTTGAAAATCATGGCACTTAGAAATGTTTTTCCTAAAGGTATAGGATAATGTAGGGTCCCTCTAAAACAACCTCTCTTTATTTTTCATAATTATAATCCATTTTCCCATGGTGATAAGTTTTCAATTGATGAAAAAAGTGTCAAATGCATGCAGTCTAAAGTTACAAGGTGGCATAATTTTCATTTTGTTCGTCGTGCGACCAAACCGACAATTTTATCACATCTAAGTGGGTTGGTTTATACTAGGAAAGGTCCTATTTTGTACCCTAGCATACCAGATCATTCCGGGATACATTATACCAATGACTTCTTAAGAGCTCTAAGTGTGAAAAAGTGGCAAACTTTGACGAGCTCTTTCTCAAAAACCATAGAACCTACAACTATTACGTCTGAAGGTAAAAGGTCATATATCGTCCCTCTACAATAACCTCTTAGTTTTCATATCTCTAATCCATTTTCTCATGGTGACAAGTTTTCAATTGATGGAAAAAGAGTCAAATACATTGAAGATAAATTTGTAAGGTGGCATAATTTTCGTTATATTAATTGTACAACCAAACCGACAGTTCCAACATGTCAAAATGGGTAGTTTTATGCTAGGAAAGGTCCTTTTTTACACCCAAACATTTTGAAACGTTCCAGGCTATATTGTACCAATGATTTCTCTTAAGAGATCAAAGTGTGAAAAAGTGGCAAACTTTGACAAGCTCTTTCTCAAAAATTTGGCACTTACAACCATTCCATCTAAAAGAACATGATCACTTAGGGTCCCTCTACAATAACTTATCTCAATTTTCATATCTCTAATCCATTTCCCATGTTGATAAGTTTTCAGTTGATGGGAAAAATTGTCAAATGCATGTAGTCTAAAGTTGCAAGGTGGCATAAATTTTTTTTTGTTTATCGTGCCAAAAAATTGACAGTTCCAAAATATTTGGGTGGGTGGGTTTATGCTAGGAAAGGTCATGTTTTTCACCCCAACATTTTGGATCACTCTAGGCTACATTGTACTGTGACTTCGTAAGAGCTCTAAGTGCAAAAAAGTGGAAAAATTTGAGGAGCTCTTTCTCAGAAATCATGGAACATACAACCATTTTTTTGAAAGTATAAGGTTATGTAGGGTCCCTCTAAGATAACCTCTCTCAATTTTTCATATATCCAATCCATTTTCCTGTGGTGACAAGTTTTTAGTCGATGGAAAAAGCATCAAATGTATTGAAGAGAAAGTTTCAAGATGGCATAATTTTTGTTTTGTTCATCATGCAACCAAACTAACAGTTCCAAAACGTCCAAGTGGGTAGTTTTATGCTAGGTAAGGTATTTTCTCACACCCCAACATGCTGAAATGTTCCAGGAAACATTGTACCAATGATTTCTCTTAAGAGACCAAAGTGCAAAAAAGTGGCAAACTTTGACGAGCTCTGTCTTGGAAACCATGAAACTTAGAATTTTTTTGTCTAAACGTACAAGATCGTGTAGGGTCCCTCTAAAAAAACCTCTCTCAAATTTTCATATCTCCAATCCATTCACCCATGGTGACAAGATTTCGTACATTGCAAAAAGCATCAGATGCATGTCGTCTAAAGTTGCAAGGTGGCATAATTTTTGTTATGTTTATCGTGTGACCATGTTAGAGTAATAATTTGTTTACTTAATTAGTATAATCATTTTTATTAATTAATCAAGTCACCTTTTTACTTTATTTTCACTTAAGCTAAACTTAGGCACTTTAATAATTAATTATTAAGTGTGCACACTAGGGTTTCCTATTTTTAGGGTTTTGATCTCCTTTCTTAAGGATTGATCTCTTTGTAATTATTCATTCAATTATGCATATTTTTTCTTAAGGATTTTTAGAGCACCTCCTTTCTGCTATAGTATTTCCTCTTGGTGTGCAGGTTATTTGCTTGCAGGTGTTCACTGGGTTTTGTGGGTTGTTCTTCATCAACTCCAACTAACGAAACTAATAGTTCCAACACATTTGAGTGGGCAGTTTAATGCTAGGAAAGGTCTTGTTTTTTCCCCTAACATGTCAAATCGTTCCAAGCTACATTGTATCAGTGACTTCTTAAGAGCTCTAAGTGTCAAAAAGTGGCAAACTTTGACAAGCTCTTTCTCAGAAACCATGGAACTTACAACCATTCTATCTAAAGTATAGGGTCATGTAGGGTCCAAAAAAAATTCTATTAGTTTTTTATATCTGCAATCCATTTTCATGTGCTAAGTTTTTTTCAATTGATGGAAAAAACATCAAATACATTGAAGAGAAAGTTACAATGTGGAGTAATTTTTATTATATATTTCATCATGAAACCAAATCAAAAGTTCTAACATGTCTATGTGGGTAGGTTTACGCTAGAAAAGGTATTTTTTTGCTCCCCAACATGCCAAAACATTCTAGCCTACATTGTACCGACGATTTCTCTTAAGAGACCAAAGTGCAAAAAGTGGCAAAGTTTGACGAGCTCTTTCTCAAAAAGCATGGAAAATACAACTATCCCATTTAAATGTACAAGATCATGTAACGTCCCTCTACAATAACCTCTCTCAGTCTTTCATATCTCCAATCCAGTTTACCATGGTGATAAGTTTTCAGTTGATGGAAAAAGCGTCAAATGCATTGAAGAGAAAGTTGCAAGGTGGTGTAATTTTAGTTTTGTTCTATTGGGAAAATGTGTCTCAACCTTGCAATTATATATGATTTATGTTGGTATGTGGCAACTGATCATGCAAATACTGTACACTCATAACAAGACATGGGATTCGGGGCAACACCCTAATTTTTTTTCGCTGACACATCAAGGTTTTTTCCTGTTGACATGTCAAGGTTTTTTCCCACTGACATGCCAAGGTTTTTTCGTTAACACATCAAATGAAAAATGACCTTGTAAAACCCTAGTTCTAGAAGGTTCCAATTTTTTTTTTGTAAGTGGGTGGGATGTATGTAGATGGGTATGTATTATAAGAGTTTGATAGTGGTTAGGTTGTCTCTTAATCTTTGGTGGTGATACTCCTGCGAGAAGCTTGCTCTGCAAGTATATTGTAATCTTTTGATTTTTGAATAATATATTGGGCAGCTTTTGGAGTGTGGGGTTTTTCTCCCAAAAGGGTTTTCCTCACATAAATCATTGTGTTGTGGTATGCATGATATTTGTGTTCATTTTTGTTAAGTTTTTATAAATTTTAAAGATCTGTAAAAGTTTTGCATTATTCTCCTCTCAAGGTTAGTGTAGGAAGTTGTTCTACTACCTTAGCTTCCTTACATGTTTTTCTTGTGACTAAAATGACAGTTCCAACATGGTTGAGTCGATAGGTTTATGCTAGGCAAGGTCATGTTTCACACTTTAGCATGCTAGAATGTTCTAGGTTACATTGTACTAACGATTTCTCTTAAGAGACCAAAGTGTGAAAAAGTGGCAAACTTTGATGAGCTATTTATCAAAAATTATGGCACTTACAACCATTTTATTTCAAGATATAAGATCACGTAGGGTCCCTCTACAATAACATCTCTTATTTTTTTCATATATCCAATCCATTTGCCAATAGTGGCAAGATTTTTCATGTTGCAAAAAGCATTAGACGCATGTAGTCTAAAGTTGTAAGGTGGCATAATTTTCATTTTGTTCATCATGCAACCAAATCGACAGTTCTAACATGTACAAGTGGGTAGGTTTATGCTAGGAAAGGTCTTATTTTGTACCCCAGCATGTCAGATCATTCTAGACTACATTGTATCGATGACTTCTTAAGAGCTTTAAGTGTGAAATAGTGGAAAACTTTGACGAGCTCTATCTCAGAAACGGTGACACTTAAAACCATTATGTCTAAAGGTATAGGTTCATGTAGAGTCCCTCTACAATAACCTCTCCCAAATTTCATATCTTCAATCCATTTGCCCATGGTGACAAGTTTTCAATTGATGGAAAAATCATCAAATGCACCGAAGAGAAAGTTGCAAGGTGGTGTAATTTATGTTCTATTCATTGTGCAACCAAACCACCAATTCCAAAATTTCTAGGTGGGTAGGTTTATGCTAGGAAAGTTCTTGTTTTACACCCTAGTATGCCGAAACATTCTAGGCTACATTGTATTAGCGATTTCTCTAAAGAGACCAAAATGCAAAAAAAGTGGAAAAATTTGATGAACTCTTTCTTACAAATTATGACACTTAGAAATGTTTTGTCTAGAGTTATATGATCACATAGGGTCCCTCTATAATAACCTCTCTCAGTTTTTCATATATCCAATCTATTTTCTTGTGGTAGAAGTTTTTTTGCTGCCCAAAAAATCATCAGATGCATGGTGTAAAGTTGCAAGGTAGACTATTTTTTTTGTGGGACCAAAATTTTAGTGCTAACAAATCTAGGTGGTCATGCCTATGCTAGGAATAGTTCTATTTTGCACCCCATATCTCTCGAACATCCTGAACTACACTGTGTTGACGCTTTCTCTTAAGATCCCTAAGTGCAAAACAATGTCAAACTTTGACGCATTGCTTCTCAAATTTGGTGGCACATATGGACATTTTATCTGGACCTATTGGTGCATGTGAGACCCCTCTACAAAAACCTCTCTCATAATTTGAATACTTGAAACCATTTCACCATGGTGAGTTTTTTGATGCCCTAAAAACTGTTAGATGCATGCAATGTGAAGTTGTAAGGTAGCCTAATTTTCATTTTGTGTATCATGGGGTTGAATCGTCAAACCTAACATGTCTACATGGGAATGTCTATGATGTGCATGGTCCTATTTTGCACCCCAAATCTCCCAAACTTTTTGAGCTACACCGTGTTAGCGCTTTCTCTATGAGTGGAGATAGCACAAGGATATGACATGGGTACATGATATGTCTATGTGCATGGGTACTAGTTGCATTGAGCCCTTATTTTGAGAATTGAGCTTACAAACTCTCTAGTGGGGTGTTTCACAAGTTGTATTGAATGAACAAGATAATTGAGAGGGGGGTGAATTAGTTTGACCTTAAACCTTTAAAAACCCTCATTAACATTCAGATCCACATTCATATATTAAACCCTTACTTTGTTATGATGATTTGACATGAAAAGAAAATAATAGAAACTTAAAAAAATTTAACACCATGCACAAGAGAACACTAGATTTACGTGGAAAACCCAAGGAGAGAAAAACCATAGTGAAGATTAGCTCACAATATAAGTAGTTGCAAAACTAATTACAAAGGCTCACTGCTAGAAAGGGTACACTGCCCTGAAATGCTCACAGCCAAGGCTCACTGTTGGAATATAAAAAGAAGATAGAGAAGAAATGTTACACAAAGAAAATGATATCAATGAAATAGAGAATCCACCATAATAGATCCAACACCTTCATAGTATGTTTAAATGATTATAGACACCTTCTACTCACTACATCCGATAATCCTGTTGGGAAAATCGGGTCATCTTAGAATGAAACATCTAAGAACAGTAGTTCCTTCGATGATTATTGCCTCAAAGACACATAATACTATGCCATAAAATAGAAATAGGCACAATCGATTTCCCTCATTAACCCTTCTAATAAAAGCACATGCAGACTAAACCAAACTCAACACATATGCACAGATTCAAATTAAAAAATCAAACAACATGGAAGACAAACAAATGAACACATAGATTTACGTGGGGAAAACCCTTTCGAGTAAAAAACCCCACCTGATAAAATACTCATCTCAATTATATTAATCAACAACAAACAATAGTTACAATACAATTTCAGAGCTATGCTCTTCAGGAGTTTACATCTTGTCCATCTAAAGAATATAGACAACAACACAAATCAGAATCCTTGCATTGTTATAATGTCCTCACACAACATACAGTGCAGATTCATTTCATCTCACCAGCTCACTCACTCAGTCAGCCTTTCAACCAACATAGCCTCAAGGCCACCACAGGTTCATATCATTCTTTGTTGTGTGTGTCTCAATGTTCATGGTTACAATGCTCTATGCATACCGCTCAAACAAACACTCTGATCGATCTCATCTCTCATCGATATGTCAACCAACAACTATTAGGGTATATTTAATTACCCCACCGACAAGCTTCCTTCATCTTAGGTCACCGCCCTGCAACACACATTGGGTCGCCCAACATTAAATATCGGTTACAAAGAATATTGCCATATTTGCACTCTATCAACCCTCGAGTCAACACATTTAATGCAAATATATCACTTAACATAAATAAAGCTTTCGACCAATGACTGTTGATTTAAAATAGTGATGTAAAAAAAGCCAATAAAATCATGCCACGTTTCGACACATCATTCATCCATTGCTTTGACAATCGCACCAAATGGTCAATTGTATCATGTGGTCCTTCCACCGCGCCACCGCTAGCCATCTAAAAGACCCCCAAGGTATGTTAGTATACCGCGCTACCGCTAGCTAGGTGTGAATCCCTCACAGTATGGTGATATACACTGCACTACCACATCCTAGCTTGAAGACACCCACAGTATGGTGGTACCACCGCACAACCACCAAACAAACAATGCCCCACGCTACCGCACCTCTGTATGAAGACTCCTACAGTATGGCGGTACCACTGCACAACCGCTCAACTGTGAAAAAGTTCCCACAGTATGGTGGTATACATTGCACTACCACACCTTAGCCAGAAGGCTCCCGCAGTATGGTGGTAACCGTGCTACTCCACCTCTTCCACCATTACCTGGCGGTATAGCGGTACAAGCATGAACACAAAGGGGAGATCTTCCAAGTCCATTAATAGAGTTACAATCCAACAAGTTGAGGCACATTTTCCAACAAGCTCCCACTTGACGAAGACTTATTGGCTTCCTCCAAACTCGAACTTACTGAAGATCATAGGCCCCTCCAATTCAGACCCTGTTAAACAATGTTCAGGACACCCAACCAACAAGTTTCCACAGATAAAATTCTATTAGACAATCTGCAACATAATCGAGTATCCAACTGCAACCAATGATCCAACATTGTAACCGAACATATTCTTCCTTGAAACCACATAGATCTCAATCATGCTCTCATGCTCCATCAAGACTTTCGCAACACATCTAAGATGTCCACCATTCAGGCAACAATCCCTGTCATCCTCCAACATGCCATCTATGGAAGAAAGGTACAAGAAAAGGTGAATATGCACCATTCCAACAAACACAAACAAAAAAAGATCCTAGTGATATCAACAAAAAGATGTTTCCATCACTTGAGAAAACAAGATAAAAACATCAGCTAAAACAACAATCAGTTGGAATGCTCCTTTCCAACTGATAAACCCACGTGACTGAAAAATAGCACCCACAACAAGAGCTAGTTCATCCAATCACACATCTTCAAGGTATCCACATTAGTAAACTCATGCCATCACATATCTACCCATAAACCACAATAAAAAACTCCATGTGCAAACCTGTCAAAGAGTGACATACACATCCAAGAGCTCCCACTACATGGGCAATGTCTAGATGAATGCAAACCTAGAATGAGCACATTCAATGCGTCACTTCGTTAACATTCCAAAAATAAGGCAGCATCACAAGTGATCAAGGCATACCAAGTCTACCAATTATAGCACATAGAAAATGTAACCATGCAGTACCAAGGAAATATCCACAATGAAGTGCATAACCTGCAAGCAGCTGCTACAAGAACCATTTCTCTCACTAGTCTTCTAGAGTTCTTCCTAGCTCTTCACACCCAACATAGGAAAGAGATAAACAACCTCCAAGTTACCACTCAAAACTTGAGTGAAAACAAAATATTTGACCAAACCTCAAACCAATGTAAAATGAAAACAAACTTCCAGGAAGGCAACCAAGACCAAAGAGAGAAACGTTGCACAACATATACCTGTAGAAAATCCTCCTACATACACCTCTAAATGCCAGCTGTGATAAGTATGATCTCCTTCACATCCCAAAGGAAAAGCCATAACGACATCCAACTGTTCAATCACCAAGATCAAACACAACATATATATCATGTAATCAATCATGGATGTAAGCCTCTCAAAGAAGATCAAACAACTTTATTTCCCATCTCAAGAAAACAACCCATATAACTATCTCCTACTAGTTCTCAAATGCACAAGGAGATAACCATGTCATAACATCCCTCAAAATGAATCCTCTGGAACTAACTAACCATAGCTCAAGATCCATATTAAGAAAGAAAGCATAAAACACATCTGAAAGATACAATGGGAAAATACCTCTCAAATTAGACTTCACTGCCGAGAATACCAAGAGTGGGAAAAGAAAATGCTCCTCCAAGATATACATGCCAACATGACTCATCCAAGAGCAATATCCTCATTGGTCTTTGTTGAACTCGCATTCAACCAAGGTGTAGGCAACTCAGACTTTCTATTGTAAATAGAAACTTTCTCATCTCAAGAGAATTATAGCCTCACCTCATTCTCCATGTATCCATGAGCACAAGCAACTGATCATCTCATGCTAAACTCCAAATGCATCATTGCACCATCATTAAGTTCTCAAGCATATGACCAATGAACTCAAAACACAGAGAATTACTAGACCACTATTAAAGCTCCAATCATCTGAACCAAGAAATTTTCATGACATCATGATCTACACATCCCCCTTAGGAGATACCATGCTCCAAGTGAACTAACTATGGTCTCAAGAGCAACGCAACATGCCAAAAATATAATTCGCAAGCAAGAGTATACATGAAATCAAGTAAAAAAACTCTAAACCAACATCACCTATCAAGCACCACCAACACCTCAGCCAAAGACTCCAAACATCCTCCATGGTTCCAAGATGTTGTACATCCTCAAATAGTGTCCCTACAAATGCGAAAGAACCCTTATGTAGCAACATGATCTAAGAGTCCCTCCTAGTAACATCTACAACACTAAAGAAGATCATTCACCACCAAGTGATGAATTCATAGTCACTGCTAAAGCTCCCACTAAACTGTGACATCCGAACTTTCCAAGCATCATGACCAAACATATTATGATTTGAAAAACCTTCAGGTACAATCGACAACATGTCCATCTGACAACAATGCCAAAAAAAACCAAGATCTCCAAACCACATATACCACACCATCACTGTCAAAAGCTCACACTATAATGTGTATCAATCTCTCCATGACATCATGATACACACGCTACAAGTCCCCATAATCGACTATTTAGTTACTCAACGCCATCCAACCTTGCATCTCAAAGAAGCTACACCAATGCACAAGTGACCATAGACAAGGCCAACTAACAGATCTACACCACACTGAATCAACCTCGTGGATATAGATAGTCCACTTTTGAGCTATCTCACTATAGCCAATGGGTAGCTAATCCACCAACCACATAACTTGAAGATTAATGACAAAAAAAGTGCAAACCCATCATTGCAATAGAAACTGCAAAATTGAGATCTCAAAGAGACCAACAATGTAGACAAACTTGACTCAAACACGAGATCAAAACCAAATCCTATTTGCAAATCACATCCAAAACTCAAGCACCATAGTATAGGAAACCAGTAAGCAACACCACAAGAATGTTGAGTGAAAAATTGCATACCAACACTCCCATGCAGAGAAGACATCACCACCTCCTCAAACCATGTTGAACTGCAACTATCTCATCTAGTCACACCCCAAAATCCAGGGTTTAGAAAATAGCTTAACAACAGCTCCACATAACCACAAGTTTTTCTTGACCATGCAAAACCACCGTGTTTCCAAAACACCCATGCACATCCATATCCACTGCACATCCGAATGACTCAAGAGTCTACACACAACCATCACGATTAACCAGAACAATGAAATAACATGAGTATGCATCATAGAATTTTTAGGAAAATCTATTAAAAAACCTTCAGAACCAAAGAACATGAATCTGAAATATGCAAGTACAAGGTATCCAAAAAAGGAACAAGTAGTATAGGAATTTCAGGCCCATTCTAGACCAATTCCAAAACCACATGCATGCACATGCATTCAAGAGAGCCAAGCTATTAAGAGGTTTTTAGACCACCTAGAGGTCAACTTCATAGCCTTTATGTAGTCAGGGTAATAGAGAACAATGCCTTCAATGCCAAGTCAAAGAACCCAACACAAGCATAATACTCCATGGATGAAAAAAATAACCCAAGCATTTCCATACCATCAAGGAGCCTCTCACACAGGGACCCAGTATGAACCATGATCTACTGCGTTACAACCATAAGCATAAACTCACACTCCTTGCACCAGGACCATTCGCTACCAACTAGGAGCCTCAGACCACATCATTACAATATGATCAACTCCAAATTCTCCATCTTCAATTTCTTTCATGATGTGTGTTGTCTCAAAGGAGCAAGAAATTTTATTCATCAAAAGGATCAATCATCAGTCGATTCCTCTAGATTTCCTCAATCTCGATAGACTAAGAAATATTCATAGGAGAAATACTCAGAACCAACAACCAAAAGAAGGCACTGATACCACTTAATGGTATCAAGAAAGACCTTGACCTCACTTTACCAACTCTAATACTACTTGTTGGGAAAATTGGGTCATCTTAGAATGAAACATCGAAGAAAAACAGTGCCTTCGGTGATTTTAATTCCTTCAAATTTCCTCAAAGACATGTACTACTATGCCATAAAGCAAAAATAGGCATAGTTGATTTCCCTCATTAACCCTTCTGAGAAAAGCACATGCAAAATAAACCAAATTCAACACATATGCATAGATTCAAATTACAGAATCAAACAACTTGGAAGACAAAAAAATGAACACAAATTTATGTGGGGAAAACCCTTTTAGGTAAAAAAGACCACCCTCCAAAACACTCAGCTCAACTGTATTAATCAACAACAAACAACAATTACAATACAATTTCAGAGCTATGCTCTTTAGGAGTTTACAAATTGTCCGTCTGGAGAATACATGCAACAACACAAATATGAATCCTCACACAACATACAATGTAGATTCATTTCATCTCACCAGCTCACTCACTCAGGTATCCTCAAGGCTAGCACAAGTTCACATCCTTCTCTGTTCTATGTGTCTCAATGTTCACAGTTACAATGCTCTATGCATACCGCTCAAACACACACTCTGATCAATCTGATCTCTCATCGATATGTCAACCAAAAACCATCAAGGTATATTTAATTACCCCACCGACAAGCTTCCTTCATCTCAGATCACCGCCCTACAACAAACATCGAGCCATCCAACATTAAATCTTGGTTATAGAGAATATTGCCATATCTACACTCTGTAAACCATCGAGTCAACACATTTAATGCAAATACATCGCTTAACAACAATAAAGATTTTGACCAATGACTATAGATTTAAAATAGTGATGTAAAAACAACCAATGAAATCATGCCATGTGTCGACACATTATTCATCCATCATTTTGAAAATCACACCAAACAGTCAGTTGTATCTTATGGTCCTTCCACCATGCCACTACTAGCAATCCAGAAGATCCCCAAGATATGGCAGTATACCGCGTTGCCGCCAGCCAAGTGTGAAGCCCTCATGGTATGGCAGTATACATTGCACTATCGTGTCATAGCTTGAAGACACTCGCGGTAGGGCGGTACCACCACACAAATTCCAGACAAACAATGCCCCGCACTACCACACCTCTTCCACCATTACCTAGTGGTATAGTGGTACAAGCATGAACAGAAAGGGGAGATCCGCCAAGTCCATTAACAAAGGTACAAGCCAACAAGTTGAGACACATTTTCCAACAAATCCAACACTTGAAATTTCACACTACACTTCACAATTTCAAACCTTACAACCCTACAATTTGCATCATTTGTAATTCACATCTAATTATCCTCCTTCAACAATTCAACTCATATTTATACCATCCTCAACCTTGAAACCCTTTCCAAGGTCGGCTATGCACCTCAAACATGCAAATTCAAATTAGGTCGACACAAAAACACTTCCATTATGGATAGAATTGAATGTTGACCACATCAAAACTTAATTGGAACCCAAATCAACAACACTACTCAAGCACACACTTCCATAAACAATATTTATCCTTCGCATGTAGTGTAAACACTAGGTTGGCCATTACCCATGCAAACACCATTAAAATTTTAAGTACATGCTTCCTCAAACCCAAGGATGAATTGAAAACCATACACTGCACTTGAACATGATCTAGAATATTCCTCAAGCACCCTAAAATCCAAAAATATCCTTTGCAAAAACTTTCACCTAAAGAATGTACAAACCTAGTACACTCAGACAACTCTGTCATACACTGTTAATTGAAAATTATCTCCCAAAGCACTAAACCTCAAATCCTCTTGATTGAGGTAAAATACCAACACCGTCAACACACCTTCATAATCACAAGACTTCAAGTATAACTACAGAGAAATGAAGAGAAAAAAATTTCTCTTAGACACCTTTGCAGTGCACAATCACACACTAGTGAACACAACTTCTACTATATGATGGTCAAACATACCATCTCTTGAATATAAAACCTCATAACACTTCTCTCCAACATATTTGAATCGCATGGGAAGATCTTCAACTTAGAAGAAATGTGGAGCATAGCCAAAACATCTCTTTGCAACCTAGAACAACACTGTAACACATTGTTTCCTATTTTTATCAAATTTTCTTGAAAGAAATTGGAAACCAAGCACCAAAGACACATCCATATCACCTTCAGCACAACTACATCCATAGAGAGAAGCTTATCAAAGTAACATCAGAGGTTAACACCAATAGCTTAACTGATGACAACATAATGTAACAAATCAAAGAATAAACAACACCAACTGTTCATCTTCAACACATACAGTTGTCATCAATGACAACACAATTTTGTTGACATCAATGAAAACACCAATTTGCACATACTTGCACCAGGTTGGAACACTTTTTCTTGGCATATCTATTATGAAATATTTTTTTCGCATCCATTTGATGAAATTTTGAACAAAGCTATGATGTCATCCCCAAAGCCATTTGAATAGTCTTGATCTTTGCTATGGTGGAAAGTGTTTCATTATAATCAATACCTTCCTTCTATGCATATCCTTTAGTGACAAGTTGGGACTTGTATTGGTCAATAATACCATTTCCCTTATATATTTTAATTATTCAACCCATTTTCATCTACTATTATTCTTCTCAAGTGGAAGATCATTAAGTTTATATTTTTTTCTTTACTAATGTATAATATGATGCATTGGTGAAATCACGGTAGGAGGGTTCAATAAGAACAGTCCAAACCATATGGCTTAGAGTCAACACGGTGGAAATGACACAAGAAACTGATATGTGAACATGAAACTTTATTGAATTGGTAATCTTACATGTGACATATGCCTCATGGGTGAATAACCAAGGCTCATAGGCTTGCTACAAGGGCATTCAACACTACAACTAGCCAAAGGCCTTATTACATGCCCCTAAAGGGTTGATGTGAAAATATAACTACTGACCTAACTATAACTGAATGAAATACTTTCTAAATGATTACAAATGATTATAAATATGCTTCTTAAGCTTCAATATAGGTTTGCATTGGCCACAAGGGTCATAAACTCGATGAATGAATATACATGAAGGTCAGCCTCAAAATATGAAGAGATATTCCCACACAAAAAGAAATAACTTGTGAATCTCCAAGATAGGTCATAATTAATCCAATATGCTTGTATGATTTCCCTTTAAGATCTGCATAATCTGGAATAGGTTTGTACTAGGGAATCTGGACCAGATCACCCCAAATGCTTTGACTAGTAAATACAGTGAAATTTTGAGAGTGATAAATTTTGGTAGACAAAAACAAATGATGTGAAATCTAGATATGTGATAGATGTTGGTGTTTAGATGCTATATATTGCTCCGCAAGATGAGAAACAATGATGTGTAAAATGTGGAATGAAATACTAAAACTGTTACTGAATACAACGCAAGAAAATAACTATTTTTGGTTGATACATGGTTGCTTTACAACCAAGGATGCTCCTTCATCAGACACCCGAGGTTGGAAGAAAATTGACTCCCTCACTTTCTAGGGCTAAGAGGAAAACCAAATGGTCCACCTCAGCTTGAGAAATCCAAGATGAGTCTTCCACTGGTTTGCCTTTCCACTTCCCAAGATATTCTTTGTATTGCTTGTTTCTAGTGCCCCTTCCAGTTTTGGTATCCAAAATCTACTCAATATCCTTCAATTCTTGATGTGGTAACTGCTCCTTCAAATATAATTCATTACTACTACCACTTGATTGTCCTTCATGAAACTCATATATATTTTGCACTTTGAAAATAGGTGATACACCCAATTTCTCCAGTAATTCCACTTCATATGTATTTCCTAAATCAAACTTCCCCATCTTCAACTTATTGTGTTCCTATTGGAAATATCTCCTTCCTTAGATACACCATCACTTCATCTTCAAAAACAAATTCCTTGTCTCTGATGCTCATATACCTTCTCCTTATACTTATTGTTCATGTCTTCCAAATGCTTGCAGACCTGATTATGCAATGCTTCCATGAAATCTGCAAACTCTCCTACCTCCGTACTCCTTTTATCCTACATAATGATTTCTCTTAACTCTACCACTCCTCTTGGGTTTACTCTGGTAACAATTTGAAATGGTGTCCTCCTTGTGCTTTGGTTTACTGAATTATTATATCCAAATTCTACCTGTGGTACAACTATATCCCAACTTCCCGCCTTATCTCCAACCAAACATCTCAACAAGTTACCCAAACTTATATTTACTACTTATGTTTGTCCATCTATTTGTGGGTGAAATGTTGAACTAAAATTAAAATATATTTTCATCTTCTTCCATAATGTCCTCTAAAAGTATCCAATGAATTTGGTATCTTTGTTTGAAACAATAATCTTAGGTAATCCATGTAATCTCACAATATCCTTGAAAAATAAGTCAACAATATGCACATCATTAGTCTTCTTACAAGGAATGAAATGTGCCATTTTAGAAAATATTTCCACTACTACCATAATTGAATCATATCCTCTCTTTTTTCTTGGAAATCCTAATATGAAATCCATTCTTATATCTTCCCAAGGTCTTACTGGTACTGTCAAAGGTGTATATAATCCAATATTCTGACATCCTTATATATCTGGGGCCAAAAATAATGTTCACTCACCAAAGATACTATCTTATCCACTCCAAAATTACATGCTAAATCTCCACTGTGCTTCTCATTTATCAAATTATCCCTCATTGAAATCCTCAATATACACAAATGATTTCCTTTGATTAACATACCTTCTTGAATGAAATATTCTAATGATTGGCTCCAATATATCGCTATTGTTTCTTTCCATGCTCTCCAAGCTTCCCCAAAATATGCATCATCTTCATACATATGCTTCAATTCATGAAATCCCAATACTTCCACTCTCATCTCTATCAATAAATTCCTTCTAGTCAATGCATCTGCAACTTTGTTTGACTTGCCACTCCTATGCTTCAACACAAATTTATAACTCTGCAAGAACTCAACCCACCTCATATGTCTCTAATTCAACTTTCGTTGACTGCTCAAATACTACAAATCTTGATGACCTGTATACAAAAAAACCTCTTTAGGAAACAAATAGTGTCTCCACTTCTTCAAGGCTTGAATTATGGCATAGAATTCATAATCATAAATTGAATATCTTCTTCTAGCATCATTCAAATTCTCACTAAAATAAGCTATAGATCTTCCTTCTTGACTCAACACTACTCCAATTTCATTTCCACTTGCGTCACAATCAACTTGAAATACCTTGTGAAAATCTGGTAATGTTAACACTAGTTGTTTTGTCACCTTTTGTTTCAATAATTCAAAAATTCTTTGTGCTCTAGATATCCACTTAAAGTCATTCTTATCTCCTCTCATTGTCTCTGTTATAGGGTTACAAATGCAACTAAATTTTTTGATAAACTTCTGGTAGAAACTTTATAATCCATGGAATGATCTCACTTCTCCAATGTTTACCAATGTAGCCCAATCAACAATTTCTCTAACCTTATTAGGGTCCATCTTCAATCCTTCAATAGAAATAAAAAATCCAAGATATACTAACTGTATCTTCATAAAGCTACACTTCTTGACATTAATTCATAACTTATATTCTCTCAACCTCTGCAATACTTACTGGATGTGCCACAAATTTTCTTCTCTGGTCTTACTAAAAATCAAAATATCATCCAAGTAAACAATGAAAAACTTACCCAATAATTTCTGCAATACCTCATTCATCAATCTCATGAAAGTTCTTGGTGCATTGGTTAGTCCAAAAGGTATTACTAACCACTCATACAATACTTCATTAGTCTTAAATGCAATCTTCCATTCATCTCCTTCTCTAAATCTGGTCTAATGATATCCACTCTTGAGATCAATCTTTGTGAAATACTTTTCTCCACTCAAACAATCCATAATGTCATCCATCCTTGGCAATGGGAATCTATACTTCATAGTGATCCTATTGATTGATTTGGAATTTGTACATATTCTCCACTCTCCATCCTTCTTTCATGCAAGTATAGCAGGTACCACACATGGGATCGAACTCTCTCTGATCAATCATTTCTTCAACAACTCTTGTATCTTTCGGTTCAACTCTGCATTCTCTATCGATGGTTGATACTCCAAACATGTGGGAGTCCATCTGGTACATTTTTTGACATGATGTCTTATCATATTTTGCTAACAATTCTGATACTTCTTCACTCTCTATGGTAGGATTTTCTTCCTCCAGTTTACCACCAGTCCTTGAAATTAATGTAAAACACATGTTATCATGCCTCAATCCATCAAAAAAAATTCTTCCATCTACCAAACATGGTATGGTAGTGCCACAAAATTCACTCTTCTCTTCTTCCTCTAAAGGTATCAACTTAATCCTTTTTCCATTTGATGTTTCAGTATAGGTATTATTTCTTCCATCATGAATTGCTTTCTTATCATATTGCCATGGTCTTCCTAATAGTAAATGACATGCATACATAGGCATAATATCACACAATACTTCATCCCTATATGATCCAATATGAAATTTCACCAAGCATTGTTCATTCACCAAAATCTTATGATCATCTTTAATCCATGCTATCTTATAAGGGGTTGGATGTTTCAATCTCTCCAATTTCAACTTGGTTACCATTTCCTCTGAAAATAGATTATCAGTACTACCACTATCAATGATAACTTTACATACCTTCCCTTCATAATTACATTTGCTTTTGAATAGACTCTTCCTTTGCGATGGTTCCTTAATTGCTTCTTCATGCATCAAAGCTATCCTCATCACCAATGATTCACCTTTCTATGGTTTCCCAACTAAATTAGGGGATTCAATATGGTCTTCATCTACATAAGTTTCTCTTACGGTATGCTCAAGTTTCTTTTCGATACTTCCTTGATGACACTCGAATTCTCTATGTCCTTCACCTCCACACTTGAAACAAGTTCCTCTAAATGGCCTTCTCTCATATCTTCCTTCATCTCTACACTATCCATCATTGTGGTAAGAATTATAACCTTCTCTACCACTACGGTAGAAATTTCTATCTTCTCTTCCTCTGTAGTGTGAATTAGCATCCTTTTCTTCACTCTAGTAGAGTTTTGTATCTTTGTTCTACTCTACATAAGGTCTCCTTTCTTTGGGTTGTAGTCAACTCCTCTAAAATATTCCTCTTGCACTTCTCTTCCTTTGTTCAAACTTCTTGTTTATCTTCTCTTCTACCTTCAATGCAAACTGATATGCTTCTTCAATTGATGTCATCTTTACCGAGCTCAATTCCTCTTCAATGTTTGTTCTCAGTCAATTGATGTATCTTGCAAACTTTTCTTTTCTTTCTTCACTATGAATGGTTCTTATTATCATCTTGTAGAATTCTCCAGTACACTCCTTCACATATTTCTCCTTTTATCTTATGTTTTGCAATATTTTCAATAATTCAAGTTCATTATCTGTAGGTATGAATTGATTCTTTAACTTTGTCACCATTCTATCCCATTTGATGATTTTCTCTTTTCCTCTTCTATTTCTATCCAATTGAACTTCCTTCCACCATAAAGCAACATGACCTTCTAGCTTTATTTTCACAAATCTAACTCTTTTCAGATCTTCAATTTATTTATATTCAAAGTATTCTTCAAGATTCAAATTTATCACGTAATTTTAAATTTCAACTCTAGGTCTTTTCCCAATATTTGAGATCACTTACAACATCTTGATATGGTATGGTTCTTCTTCTTCTTCACCTAGGGCTTCTACAAATTGATTCACAACATGATCTGCTTCATCATCACTTTCATCTTCCTACCTAGGGTTTAGGCCTCGCCTTTGATCTTCTTTAACTTCATCTAATCGAACTCACATCTCACACATCATTTCTAACATTTCATCCACTCTTCCCACAAAGTTTGGCATAACAGGCACTCTCCTTGGCAACATATATCCCCTCAAATTCAAGCAACTTCCTCAATTCGATGATCTGCCTACAAGGGTTTCAACTACCTCACAATCAAAAATCAGTTGAAAACACATGTAGTCTACCTTAGGTCAGCAATTTTCTCACCTCAAGGAATGCCTTCAGGAATCAAAAACTCACTCTGATACCACTTGGTTGAGTCATGGTAAGAGGGTTTAGAAATAATAGTTTAAATCGTGTAGCTTAGAGTCAACACAATGAAAATAAAATAAGAAATTGATATGCGAACATGAAACTTTATTGAATTAGAAATCTTGCATGCGACATATGCCTCATGGGTGAATAACCAGGGCTCACAAGCTTGCCACAAGGGCATTCAATAATACAACTGGCCAAAGGCCTTATTACATGCCCCTGAAGGGTTGATGTGAAAATATAATTATTGATCTAACTCTAACTAAATGAGCTATTTTATAAATGATTAAAAATGCTTATAAATATACTTCACAAGCTCCAATATAGGTCCGTGTCAGCCACAAGGGTCATAAACTTGAGGAATGAACATACATGAAGGTCAGACTCAAAATATGAAGAGATATCCCTACATGAAAAGAAATAACTTGTGAATCTACAAGATAGGTCCCAATGAACCCACGATGCTTGTATGATGTCCCTTTAAGCTCCACACAATTTGGAATAGGTCCACACTAGGGAATCTAGACCAGGTCAACCCAAATTCTCTGACTAGTAAATACAATGAAATTTTGAGAGCAATAAATTTTGGTAGAAAAACATAAATGATGTGAAATATGGATATGTGATAGATGTTGGTGTGTAGATGCTATATCCTATACTGTGAGCTGAGAAACAATGATCTGCGATAAAATGCGAAATGGAATACTGAAACTGCTATTGAATGCAATGCAATAAAATAACTATTTTTGGTTGATATAGGTTTGATTTACAACCAAGGATGCTCCTACATCATGCACCCATATAATATTTCCAAGGTGGTGACTCATTCTAGTATACTAATTTAATTTAGAACTCTAGATAACTATACACATTAAAGGGCCAAGTATACCTCATGATATTTATCATGACTTTTAGGCCCCCCACTAGTAATTGTATTGACAACTGCATCATCTATGACATCCTTCACTTTGGTTGATACCAATTAGGAATATTTTGTGCATAGGACATGAGGATTGCAATAATGAAAGATGGAGAAACCAATTTAATGGAAGAAAAGCCTCTTCTTATGTTTCATCATCCTCATCATCAGGTTGAATAATGTTTTACAACTCATAGGTGATGGTGATGAAGAGCTGTAAGGGAAAAAAATAAAATGCTATTAGAAAAAATGCATAAATTAATAAGGGGAACGATTAAAATTCTACGTAGTATAAAGATAAACACAAGGAAATTTTTATATGTGTACATAACATGCATATATTATAGCTTGTTTATGTTATGGATCAATCTTATTGAGTTGTAACATGATTGCATTATATTTTTAAGAAGAAAGTACATTATGTTTAATCACCTTCAAAATTCTTAGTGGCCACTTTTTTGTCCACCATTTCCATGCACTTATGCATCTATTTAGTATGTTAGTAGGGCCTTATTTTAGTGTTTATTAAATTTTAAATGAATCAATAGATATATATTATATATATCATGTCTATTTTTATATAAAATCCTTCATATTAGTGTTGTCATGCTCAATTTGTAACATGATTTTTTTCAATTGGTACCTAATGCTAAAGTTGAACCTCAACACAACTAAAATGTATGACACAGTCAAATTCTTGGACATTTATTGCATCATTCATAATATCCAAAACTTTATTTGTAAATGTATTACTCCTTTTACTATAATATTTGTATATGTCACAACTTGATTCCTTAGATGCTTTAATATGTCATTTATGAATTTTGTTTATATGTTTAGCCTTTGAAGAGTTTTTTTTATATAAAAAGTCAATATGCATACCTTTAGTGTGCTCTTATAGTATGTTTTTCTTTATAGAAGTGTGAGAGGGAAAGCATTCATTGATATAATCTGATAACAGTGGTAAAATAAGATTTGCATTAATCAAAAATCCATAAGACCATACAATGTTATATGATGATAAAAGTATACAATATATCTAATAAAGTCATACATGCTTGCAAAGAATCCATATGGACATAAAATGCCACATATCGATAGTACAAAAAATTTGTTCAAAAATGTCATGTAGCCATACAAAAAATGACCCTAATACATAGTCATTTCCTATTAGGGGAAGGGAATAGATCACACAATTCCTTTGACTATCAGCTGGATGGATTTTCCTTTGATGTTGTTATGTTTTGAATGTGCTCACTCATCCTCTTCTCTTCACTCATTTGGAGATCCAATTGATACAATAAGAAGTATAGACATTAATATATAGAAATTGAATTATGGAATGAAATATTACATAATAATCAGTTACCACAAATAAATAATGAACATGCTCATCCACAACAACAACACATTGACGATCTAGAGTGGCAATCCCCTATAGTAAGAATCAAGATAGAAATTAAACTACATACAAGTATCATTAATGTTTTTAATAATAGACCAATAAAAAGAGCAAATAAAATCTCAAATTTACTAATCTATCACATACCTCTGTTAAAGGATAAGAATTTACTACTACTACAAAAAATCCATGGTCCATTGTGCCACAAATATCGGTAGGGTTTTTTTATGTTAGCATCTGAAAATGAAACAACAAATATGAAGTTTCAAACAATGTTTCAAGGAAATGTTGTTCACTCTCTCTTGTCATCCAACCAAAGCCTCTTAGCTCAAGGCATTCTATAAGGTACATCCTTGAATCTTGTATTGGTGCCCTCACAATTATTGATGAGTGTTTTGGTTACTCTTATCTAGTGATAAAAATTAGATCCAATTTTACTATTTTGGAAATTTGGTACATCTCTAGCTAATTTTCATTAGCAATTAGTCCTTGACCTTGACATGTTAGAATTTTCAGAAACCATTTTTAGTCACTGTCTCCATGGTTTTATCCTTTCCTACCAAATTAGGATTCCCCTCATCTAGGTTTGCCCCTCATTTTTTCTTCATCAAAAATATTTTCACTTTTAGTTATCTTTTAGCTTGTAGCTTGTTTGGGGCCTCTTGTTGGCTCCCTCTTGCTATTGTCTCCAATTGTATTTTGAATTCCAATTGGTCCATTTTGGCCACTTATGGTCATTAACATAATTTTCAACATGAAAGTTACTTCATTCATAGGTTTTCACAATGTTTTACTTTTTATTAATGGATTTCCTAGAATGACTTGAATTTATTTCTTGAAAAACAAATATGATTTTTTTTATCACTTTCATTAGTTTCTTTGTTAAATTAAAATATAGACTAGATGTAAATTGAAAATTTTGGGATCAAATAATTGGGGAGAATTTATATCTCCAAAAATTTTATTTATTATTGTTTTGAAAGTGGAATTTGAAGTCAATATACCACTTCATATGCAACACAACAAAATGGGGTCTCAAAGAGAACAAAACCTCGACACAACTAGGTTAATGTTGTACCATAAACAATTAGACTCCAAATACTAGGTACATGATGTGCATATTTCTAAATATCTTTAAAATAAGACTCTTTGATCAACTTAGAAAGCATGACACCTTTGAAGCTTGGTTTGGTTATAGTCTTAAAATATATTTTTTGAGATTTTTTGGTTGAACCTACTATGCATTGGTTCCTTCAAAGCTATGGAAGGAGTTAGAACCTCGTGGTAGGAAATACATGTTTATGGGATATGCATTTATAATAAGTAGAGTTAAAAATTGCTTGAGGATAATTGTTAGTATTTGTTAAATATAATGTTGTAATGGTCATACTAGTCATAGTGATAGGCATAGTAATAGAGCCCCTTTATGATTATATTTAACTTTGTCAAATAATGTGAAAATGACTTATTTCTCATTTAGTTCATTTTAGGGTAAGGGCTAGTTGTCACCATAGTATTAGGGTTTATTTTGTTGGATTTTTATAAATTTACCACTTCTTTTTTATTATTACATACAATTTCTCTCTTTCAAGTTCTCTCTTGTGTTCTTTCTTGATTTCTTTATATGTATCAATTTCCATTATATGTTGAGCAAAAGGAAGTCAATGCAAGTGAAGGCCTATGGATTGTATAGATTCATGAAGGAACTATGAACTACTTATGATACACACAATGAAACTAAAATGGTTTTTGAGCAAAGAAAGCTAGGTCTTTTTTATTCAAAATCAAATTAAGGAAAATCAAGCGCTAAGGAGCCATATAGAACCTAACAGGATAGATGCATTAAAGAACAAAGTACAGTTGTAAAAAATCATATGGAATTGTGCTAAAGAGTACAATCATATGGAATAGTGTTTTTTCAATTACCAAAACTACCTAACATTGTTTTACGACACCATTAATGAATAAAGGTTACTTGAGTGAAAGTTGGTCAAGGATGAGAATAATGAGGTGTCGATGTCAAAGGTCCATCAACAAATTTTTTGAAATCCAAAGTGTGTTATGAGACAATCATTCATATAAGGTTCAACTATTCACATGCAATAATTATTTCTTTAATACTAGTTACATACCTGTGGACTCAATGACGTAAACATATAGGGGTTTGCAAGAACGGTGTACGTATCATCAACAATCTGACCCAAAATTTTCATCATGTTCATTCTACTAGTTTAGTTATTCTTAGATTTTAGAATAAAATTTAATAAATAAAATTAAATGAACTTATTGAAATTTACCTGAGTATCAATGTTGAATGTTTCATTCCTCCCTCTTATTTGACCAAAAATTAAGTTGTGCACTCATTGCTCCTACATGAGATATAATCAACTATAGGGATTCAATAGTGACTCTGTTATGAGGGTGTGTTGCAAAGTATCATTTAATCTTGCAATAAAGTCTTCAAGTTATCTTTTGTTATTTTCTATTTGATTTCAAAGAATATTTTATTGTGTTCCTATAGGATGTCTACGAATTGAGGGAGGAGTTTGATGTTGTTCTTGTTCATGAGGTTCTTCATGAGGAAAGGGTTATGAATTTTCAATATTTGGAGGTGGCGATTGATTTCCTAGAAACTAAAACAAAGTTTAATTAAAAAAAATTCAATCTACAATTTAATTCAAATTTGAAACTAAAACAACAAAATTACGTACCTCTTTCACCTCTGTGATTTCTTGGTGGCATCCTCATGAAGAATCACAAGATACAAGTGGAAAAAATGGCCTCCTTTTGGCAAGTGCGGGTTGCCAAGGTCAAAACCAATAGAAGAAATCATGGCTAGGTCAAAAATGAGTAGGTTTGAGCATTGTTTTTTATTCAACTTTTACATTTAGCGAGCGCCAAATTCGGAACTTGCCAAATGGTCAAGCCATTTGGCCTATTTCATTTTTTTTCACAAAGTGGCACACTTTTTTTTGTGTCACAGATTGGTGCACACACCCAATTGAGCTTTGCTCACTTTTCCCATTAAGCCAAGGGCTTGTATTGAGTCTTCCTCCAATCCTTTTAGGAATATGGTTTTAACTACTTCAATAAGCATGTCATTTTCATAGACACAATGCTTCAACATAAAAAGGAATCTAGTTAAGTAGTCTTCTAAGATTTCTTCCTCTTTTTTCTTCAGATCTAGAAGAATTATTCATTTCTATCATTGACCCTATAATAATCATGGTATTTATCCAAGAATACCATTTCCATTTCTTTCCATGAACCAATTGATCTAGTGGTCAATCCCATACACCATTGCATTGTTTAATCCTTTAAAGTAGAAGGTAACAAATTTAACTTCTAATTGTTAGTTTTATAGTCATAGGTTTAGAAAATAACCATGAACTCAAAGAAAAATTGATCTAGGTTGTTTGATGATAAACCTCAAAAGGTAGGAAGGTTGGCAAGGGATATTTTTCATGGGGGAATTCTCATCTATGTTTAGATTAATTGGATAGGTGAATGTTCTTTCAAAACCCCTTGCCCCTCCATTTTTTTTATTTATTTCTCTTTCATTCGTGATTTTGAGTGGATTATTTTTTGAGATTCCCTCAAAGGTTTGTTTCGGGGTCTTGGATAGGTCTTGAAAGACCAACTACTAGCAAGTTTCTTCAGCTAAGACTGCTTATTTATTTTTGGTTTTTATTTTTATTTTCAAATAGTTTTAGTTGGAGGTTTTTGACAATAAATATTTTGTGGGGTCTTCTTTTTTATAATCATGCAAGAATATATATATATATATATATATATATATATATATATATATATATATTTAAGAAGACATATCTATCTCAATTCCTAATAAAACCTAGTGTAAGAACATGGAGTCCCTTACAATATTTTCAAAAACTAATGATATATCATCAAATCTAATAATTTAATTAATTAATTATCATTTTGACTAGGGTGGTGTCCAAGTTTTTTTATAAAAGGATTGAAAATACCTTATCTATGCTATATTTTATCAAAATAGAGAATGGTTATGCTAGAAAGGAATGTCAACTAGAAAGCATTTAAAAAATCTTTCTACGAAATAAAAGAAATGTAGTTTATAGAATCAAGGAAGTTAATTGCAACTTTTCTACAACATAATAAAATTTTCTTAACTATTGATTTGTTGATAATGAAATTTGAACTATTCTATCCTTATTCTTGTCTTTTTCTATAGAATGTGAGGCTAGCAAATAATTTGTTAGAAAATATTTATGTTTCTAGAGAAAATATTTCAACATAATATGAAAACAAGAATCTACTCTATAGCTATGGAATACACAATTATTTTCACATGAACATAGACTCACAAAAGAGCATAACATATATCATAAATACTATAAATAATATAAATATCATACATAACATTAAATGTATTAAACCTGTAGGTTATAAGGAGTATGAACACAACTATGTAAACATAAAATCAATGAAAAACTAAACTACTTATCTCTACCATACACTCTAATTCTTCAATTATGTGTCCATCTTGATAGAGGTTTGGATTCTCTACTCACAAAATCATTAATAGCATGTTGTATATTGCTTCTCAAAATAACATTTTGAACTAAAAGAGGTTCTAAGTTATTAATTCATGTCTTAAAAATATCATATATTAAATGCTAAGTTATTTTTTATTAACAAAAAGATACATATAAACTATGACCTAATTCCTATATTATGATATCATGGTGATATGCATTAATACTATTATTTTTTTTTACATGAATTTAAATAAATAAAATTTTAAGTTGCATTAAATAAAAATAAGTTTAACCACTTGAGAGAACTATCATAAAATAAGTCTTAATTTCAAGAGTTCTAGTAGTTTGGCGACAACTCGTAGCTTTAAGAAAAATAAGAGATGTCAATCTCAAAAATTCCTTTCGTGGAGACTTAGTTTGCAATGGTTTTAAAGATGCTTCGTGGATTTTGGAGCTCTATAGATGTGACACTCTATAACTCCTCTCCTTCTTGCATGAGTCATGTCTTTACAAAAATGCACCTTTTGACACATGACCATCAATATTAAAATCTCCATTAACATATAAATAGTAACATTTACATCCACACATTAATATTAACTAAGATTGTAACTAATTTATATAATATAATCATCTTAGTTTAATCATGATAAGGGAATATGGAGGGCGATAAGTGGTTTAAAATGGATAATTTGGTTGTAATATAGGTTTAAATGTTCATAACCTATTGCTTGTTAGTTTACTTAATCATTCTCTATTGAGGCCATCCTATGTAGTGCTTTATTTGACAAAACAAATCCTATATTTAGGTCCATATGTTGATTAATAGTCATTTCATATGGTAATCCATCTATAATGTTGTATGATACAACATCCTTATAATTTTTTGTGTTTCCTCATTACTAGTAGTGGTTTTATTTGTACCTATAATGTCACATATCTTAGGAATCAATACAAAATATACATTCTCATGTCTCAAACCATCAAGAATATTCTCCATCTACCAAATAAATTCTAGCATTAAATTTTGTCTTTCAATAAAATCAACTAATGCCTCCTACACCATCCTTTATTATATTATATGAATTTGTGCTCCCATATAATATTACACTCTTATCATATTACCATGGTCTCACCAACAAAATATGACATACATCTATTGACATTATATCATGTACACACAATACTTTATCATGATATTATCTTAAATTTCATCAAACATTGTTCAATGACTATCACTATGTTCCTTTTACAACCAAACATTCTTATATGGATTTGATATTTTAACCTTCTCAACTTTAATTTCTCAACCACTATCAATAATAACTTTGTAATACTTACCTCCTAATTTTCACCTTGTCCTAAACAAGATATTCCTTTGTATTGGTTCTTCTTCACTGTTGCACTTCAACTATATCCTCATGACAAGTGATTCAATATTTTTTGGTCTATCTTTTGAATTCGGTAATCTCTTAGAATCTTCCTCTACATATACAATTTTTGTACCACCTTCCACCCTCTTATTCGTATTTCATTAAGATTAGTAACATCCAAATTATTTATTTCCTTCTCCTCCACACTTAAAATAGGTACCTTTGAAAGATCTTCCATCATTTATATCATATCATCCTGTACCCCTTTCATATATATTTATTCTATCGCTATAGTAAGATTTTTCATCATTGAAAGTTATCTTTACAGTAGGTACTACTTTCACTGTGGAAGATATTATTAGTCCTCCTTATTTCCTATCACCACATTATGATCTTTCTCCTTGGAGTCTTCTTCCCCTTCTTTATTTATTTATCTTATTCTCAAATATTTCATTCATCTTCTCTTCCACTTCAATTGAAAATTGATATGCTTCCTCTATGGTTATCAAATTTACCAAACTTAGTTCATCATGAATAGTTCCTCTCAATCCATTAATATATTTTAAAATATTTAATTTGCTTGCTTCATTATGTATAGTCCTAATGATCATGTTTTAAACTTATTTAATATATTATTTTACAACCCTCTCCTTCTACCCCAACTTTAAAAATATTTTCAATAATTTCAACTCATAATCAACAAATATAGATTATATTTTTAAAGTATAAACATCCAATCCCAATTTATTTTATTTTATTTTCTTCTCCTATTTATTTTTAACTATACTTATTTCCACAAAATAGTAGCATGTCATTTCAGTTTAGTTTTCACAAATATAACCCTCTCCGGATCTATAAATTCTTCCTGCTCAAAATATTCATCCAAATCATTATCCAATCAATAAAATAGTTGAAAATGTCAATTCTAGATATTCTTATAATTTTATAAATAACCTTCTTGGTTTTCAAGATCTTGATCAATAATTTGTGCACCTCATTTTTCATTATCAACTTCATCAATCTCATCATTAATTATAGATTTTAGATCTCTTTTTTTATCCTCTTCTATAACATCCAATTATATTTTCATCGCCCTCATCATTTATGTTACATCTCATTGTGTTATTACCTAATTAATTTTACCTTGATGGGTTAAAAATTCTTTAATATGTGTGTGTGTGTTCTTATGATTGTGTTTTGAATATAAATCTTGTTGGAAATATGAAGAATGAATGTTTAATTCAAGTTGATATTTTATAATGATTTTGATAATGAAATATTTTATGCATGTGTGAATGTATTGTTATCAGCTAACTATTGTTTGGATGTACTAATTTGGATGCAAGAATAGGCTCAAAACTCCGAAAGAAAGGGGGAGTATCACTCAGGAGAAGAACTTGGTCTAGTAACCCCGATGAACCTAATTGAGCATACAAAAACTCACTTCCTAGTTGGTCTAGTTGATTAGGATAGTTTGGGAAATGGTAAGTAACCTTCCTTAGGGGTTTGTGAATGTGTTGTATTTGGTTATGATCTTGTTCTCTAAATTTTTTGATTACGATTATGTGATTAAGACTTTATGTTGAGAACAAGTTCTTCTTCATATGTTCATATTTAAATATATTAATTGAAGTATATACATAGAATGTATATATGTATATATGTACATGTTCATGATAAATCATACATGTGAGCATATACATACATGAGTATACATAGGTAGAAATACCTACACATGCCCATGAATGGATAACCCATATGTATGGGAGTATCGATTGGACAAATGTGACATATATATACACACACACTTCATGAATATACATTGATCAATGAGTACATGAATATATGTGTTTGAATGTGATGATCAAAATAATGATATATAATATATAATATATATATTAATATATATGTATATAGTACATTGGTGAAAAAATATATACATATATATATATATATGTATGTATGTATATATAATTATTTAATATATGCTTATATCGATTGTCAATAGATGTATTTAATAATCAAGTGAATGTGATTATATATAATTAATATATATACATATATATATATATTATGTGGTATATATAAATTAATAGTATATAATATATATAATATTTGGTATATATATTGAAAGTGCATAGTGTTTATCATAGCACATTTTATAAAGCACTGCATATATGTAAAGGAAAGCATATATATTATAACATTTTTGTTATACATATTAAAAGTACAATGAATAAAGGGAAGCACATAATATAGCATTGTATTATTTACATTGTTGTGGCTAAAACCTATGCATAAAGAAAAGTAAGACTGAGTCAATGAAGACTTATGACCCACACAAAAAATAAGGAAACAATTTTCACATTGCAAAAAGAATGAATGCAAATTTTATCAAATAGAATAAGTTTTTGGCAACGCTATTATATGCCTAGCACAAAGATATGAATATGTGGTGCCAAATCTGAAGTATGTAAAAAAATAAGAAGTCTAAAACCTACACCTAAATTTGGAAAAGCAATATGATAACCATAAAACTCAGTCAAAGCATAGATGGCAAAGATTTGAAAGGGTAGCCAACTTGCAAAATAAATAGGAAACTTGTAGCTTTTCATTTATATCCCTTGAAGTAGTAAAAGAGTCATTTTTTCTCTAATAAAGAGGTTGACTCAGCCATTGGAAGAATGTGGACTATCATGTGTTGCAATATAAGAGTTTTATCAGTTGAGTTGTTGCATGTGAGTAGAAAGGTGGCAGAATTGCTAGCTTGTTTGTAGCCTTTGGAAGCTCAAATTTTAGTATTTATAGAGGCACTCTCTCTACCATTTGGTATAATTCTCATTTCAATTTCTCTATTGTTATTCTACTATAATTTTTGTGCAAGAATTTTGTGAGAGTTTTAGTGAAAGTAAAATAATTGTTTTGTGAGTTAAGTTTGTTGAAAATTCATAAGAGGCTAGAATTGGAGTCTAGTTGAACATAGAAGGAATAACGTTTTTGGTTGTGGAGGCTAAGGTTAGAAAGAAACAATATCAATTGGAACTCTATATCCAAGCATGCTGATTTCTATTCCTCCATTATTTATGTTTGAAAGGTTATTTGAATATAATGCCAAGTTGTTTGGAAAGATTTCTTTTTGAATGCATGATATGCTTTTTCTTATGAACTTAGATATTTCCTTGTGTTGGAATAGTCTTGAATGCATGATATGCGTGCTCTTATGAACTTAGTTATTTCCTAGCTCTAGAATAATCTATGAATGCATGATAAGCTTGTTCTTATGATCTTAGTTAAATCCTATAATGGACTATTCTTATGAGATTCTTGTTTGAGTCTCAAAATAGTGAAACCCTATTATTTGTGATTACATTTATATTATGTGAAGTATGTATGGATTAAATGATATTGGAACTATACTTAGTTTGTTAGTCTATATGGATATTGCAAGTAAAGTGAAATAAGAAATAAGTTTCTATCATATAGTGCTTTTATGAATATATTAGATTGAACATAAGGTGTTAGTAGAGTTATTCCTAGGGTTAGTGAAATCCATGGGAAAGGGGATGACCTAGCTAGGCACTAGTATGAGAACGTGTATGATTAGTGTGGTTATACGTGGGGTTAGAGGAATACATGGGTAAGGGTGTAACCTTGATAATTAGTTTATTATAGAATTGGATATTCTAGGGGTTAGGGTAATCCATTAAGGGGATTATCTTGTTAAACATTTGTTATGTTATCACATTAGATTGAATGTGTGTTATGTTTATGGTCAATACCAAATCAAGCTAAAGGGTGGGTGGACAGATGATTCACTCGAAGTATTAGGCATCGAATTCTTTGGCCAAAGTAGTGTAAGTAGCAACTTTTTACACTGTCAGTTCACTATGATCCATGATTGCATTCTAGGCAGGGAAACCAATGTATGGTAGCTCTAGATATGTAGGACACAACACTATGCTCCTAAAGGTCAAGACTATGGGGTTACCAAACCAATCTCTTTATCGAAGGGTGGGGACATATTACCAGTTACCTATACATGTGTGGGTGACCGCAGTAAGTCCAAGGTTGGTGAAAAAAATCTTGAGAGTGATGCTCTCCCTCATATAGTTGGCATCTAGGATTTGAGGATGTAGTGCCAGTTTGGGGAAACCTAGAATGTATGCACTAGTGATGGGAACATCTAGACCATTGTACATTTTTTATATATCTTTATCATTGAGCTCATAGAATCTATGTATGTAAATATGTAAATCTATTCTTATTGAGAAATTGTAAATGGGAAATATTATCATGCAATTATGTAATGTGAAATCATTATTTGATTTATTGAAATGATTCTATGTTATGCAATGGGAAATTTTGGAATGGTTATGTTTTAAATGTGTATCTTATTATTCATGTGGAAAGGATTTTTTTTTATGGCTCATAATGTTGGTAGCATAAAATTTAACTTGTGAGTAAAACATAGTAAAAATAATGGGTAGAACAATGGGCACATTACACATGGTTTCATACCTACCAGGTTCAACACTAGTTCACCTATGTTCTCACTATGATTTCGTCCAACATTATATGAGTATGATGTTTGGAAATTCTCGTGCTAGGATGACACATCTCAAGATGACTGCAAGGAAATTAGTAATTAGAAATGAGCACTACCTATGGGCCAAGAAGGAAAGGGAAGCCATTGTTCAAACCATAGAAGGAACCAATTATGAAAATGCTATTTATTTGAGTGACACTGAGACTTTCAGTCATGTGCCTTATCATGGATCAATCAAGAGCGGAGAAGGATGCATGAGCCTACAAACTATGTACCTCTTGTCTCTCCTGCTAAGTCAGAATCTTTATCACTTTCCAGGGATATGCCCTCAAAATGTAGTGTTAGTCCAACAGTGATATTTAGAGACCCTTATGTTCTTCCTATGACAAAAGTAATTGTGATAGCCTCAAGTGGAAAATTAGAGGGATATGTACCCTGAAATTATGTATCTGAGGATAGGTTTGAGGGCTATTTCCTTTTTGATGATATACTTGAACAAAAATATGAGGGGTATACTCCACGTAGGTATGTATCAGAGAGTGAATCTGAGGGATACTCTCCCCTTGACTATTTGAATAGTCATTTCATGTAAATGCTAGGATATTGAAATCTTATTGAAATAAATGAAAATCATGTTTGGACAAAAAATATGTATAAGCTCTTTATGAAATTTCTTATATGAATATTTGTTCTTTGGAAATATTTTAAGTGATATGTAAACATTCCTAGAATCTAATTGAAAATGAAACCTCTAGGAATAAACCTTCTTGTCAAAAATGGTAATGACTAGAATTAACCTTGGGGGAAGCTAATAAGTTGGCCAAGGAGCCAAAAATTCAGGGGCTAAGTTGGATCATCTTTTAGCCATGATGGATGAAACAAGAGCAATAATAGGAAACCTCGAGCAAGAGGTAAGGGGAAAAGAAAGGGTGGAACAAGAAGTTCCTAATAATGAAGAGGAAGTTTCTAATAATGATGAAGAAGGGGAAAATTGCCATGATTGTACTCAGTCTAGAAAACATGGAGATGACGAATCTCAGTCTAGGTCGAAAGGAAGCAAATGGAAATGAATTGCTAGTGGGCTATCTCAGGACATGTGAAATATCACTCCCCCAAAGTTTGAATGAATTACTAGTGGGGATGTGGCTGAGGCATGGCTCACCAAGATGGAGAGAATTATTTTGAAATAAAAAATTACTCTAAGGTCACTTAAGCCGTTTGGAGAGATTTCCAATTATCTGGTGAATCATCCAATTGGTGGATGAATAAAAAGATGGAGCTTGGGCTAAGTTCCCTAAGACTCACATGGAGTGAATTTGTGGATATTTTCTCTAAATAGTGGTTGCCTCAACTCTTCTTTGACCAAAAGCTTACTAACTTCCAGAACCTAAGGCAAGGAGATTCCTCAGTTAATGCGTATTGGGAGAAATTCACTCATCTCCTAAGGTATGTACCCATGTACCAAAAGGATGAGTAATTTCATATAAGGAAGTTCATCATGGGCCTAAATGCCCAGATAGGTGGTGAGGTAGATGTGCACGGTCCTTCTACCATGGACTCGGTGTACACGAGAAAGAAATTAAGTAGGAACAAATCCTTAAGTCTATCTCAAACTATCATGAGAAGAATTGTAAGAAGTTCAATTGGTCACAAGACAATCAAGCTTCAAAGAAGCCTAGTGAAGGGTAGGAATACCAAAGGAAAGGGGACAAAGGATCTTATAATAAGCAGAATAATTCAAGAAAGGTCTGTAGGGGGAACAACAACAATAACAATAATGTTGGAAGGAATGAAAGCAGTTTAGGAAGGCTTGCAACAAGGATCAAACCTTTGAGAGGATTTTATGCTTATGGTGGAGATAATTTTGCAAACTAGTGTCCTAAAAAACCCCTAGGGATGCAACCACAAGGGAACTTTATACCTTCTCAACAAGAAGCATTCCAACAGAGGATTCATGTTGCATTGGACAACTAACAATCTTAGTACCAGGTCACTCTAGTGGAAATATTAGGTACCTTGTTTGGTACACCTATTTCCATTCTTATTGATATTGGTGCCAATGAACATTTTGATTCACCTAGAATAGATAGTAGTATATCTAGAAGAAATGGATATATGGAAAAGTCTTGGATGGTAGAATATGACAACTAGAAAAGAGCTAAGGTAGAGAAATGTCTATTCGAAGCAAGGGTTGAACTTCTGAGTTTCTCGTAGGAAGTGAATTTATATATAGCATCCTTAGGATAATATGATGTCATTTTAGGAATGAAATGGCTATGGAAGCATAGAGCCAAAGTAGATTTTCATGCTAAAATAGTGGAATGTTTAGATGATCTAGGTAACTGGGTGTTCTTGCAAGGAATTTCGAGAGAAGTTAACCTGCGATAGATATATGTTGTATAAATGCATAGGGCGAAGAAGAAAGGTTGTCAAATCTTCATTGTAAAGATGGAGAAACTTGAGGAATGCAACGAGTTCATTTCCCAAGATAATGTAGTATATTATGGACCTCAAGAACCCCAAGATGCTAAAGAAGGTGAGGTGGTGGAATCTGAAAAAATGGATATGGAGAAATATCCTATTCTACTAAAATTTATGGATGTATTTCAAGAGGAATTACCTAGATTGCCTCCTAAGAGAGTGTTTAATTTCTCCATTGACAAAGTTCCAAGGTCAGAGCCTATATCCAAAGTTTCTTATAGGATTACCACAACAAAATTAATGGAGTTGAAAGCTCAATTAGAGGAATTATTATCCAAGGAACCGATTAGACCCAGTGTTTCACCCTATTGAGTTTTTGTAATCTTCGTTAAGAAGAAGGATGGAATATTGCGCTTGTGAATTTATTATCATTTGATTAATAAGGTAGCGATAATGAATAACTATAAATTTCCACATACTGATGATCTCTTTGATCAGATGCAAGGAGCAATAGTATTTTTGAAAATTGATCTGCGATTAGGTTATCATCAACTGAGGATCAAAGATGAAGATATATCTAAAATAGCTTTTAGGACAAGGTATGGTCATTATGAGTTCACGGTCCTACCTTTTGGATTGACGAATGCACTTGCAACATTCATTAACCTAATGAATAATGTATTTAGAGACTTCTTAGATAAGTTTGTGTTGGTATTTTTGGATGATATTCTTATCTATTCCAAAAATAGAGAGGAGCATCTCAAGAATCTAGAGATTTTTATCCAATGATTAAGGGAGCATAAGCTATATGGGAAACTCTCTAAATGTACTTTCTTTCAGAAAGAAGTATAGTTCCTAGGTCATATGATTTTAGCTTATGGGATTGTGGTTGATCCAGCTAAAATAAAAGCAATACTTGAGTGGCCAGTGCCTAAGAATGTGTCAAAAACAAGTTTTATGGGTCTAGCTGGAACTAATATCAAAATTTTGTTGTTAAATTTTCTAGAATAGATTTTCCCATGACCTCCTTACAGAGAAAAGGGAAGAATTTTGTGTGGACAGAAAAATGTCAAGCAACATTTGATCTACTCAAGGAGAAGTTGACCTCAACTCTGATACTAAAGGTACCAGATCTAGAAGGTAATTTTATAGTCATCACTGATGCATTAGGAGAAGGTTTGGGTGGAGTATTGATGTAGGATGGGTGATTCATTGCCTATGAATCAAGGAAGCTAAAGCCTTATGAACAAAATTATGCTTCACATGGTTTGGAGTTAGTAGCTATTGTACATGTATTACATTTGTGGAAGAACTATTTTTTGGGAAAAAATTTTGAACTAAAGACCAATCACCATAGTCTAAAGTACTTGTTTACTCATGAACCACCAAAAATGTAGAAGGGAAAGAGGATTCCCCAATGAGCATCTAGGGTTTTTCATCCTAGAAGCTAACTTTTGGATGAATGAATCTCTTTCACATTTATTTCATGTCTTAGGGCTCATTCAAAGGGGGTTAGGGGATTAATGTGATGTGTGTAATTGTGCCCTAAATTCTATGAACTAAAAGTAAAGCTAACTAAGAATGAAATGCAACTATTCTAGAAAACACACTATGTTATGTAAATGACCTAAGAAATGTACATTAAACTAAAATAGAAAGCAAGAGATAAAAGGGGTGCACCTAGAAATGAGTTGGAGACTTGATTGGAGGCCGGGAATGTTGCTGAATCTGGAATCTAATCCTACTAGGACACTTACGCCATTTTGGGTGACCTAGTCCTTTTTGGGGTGACTTCGAGAAATTGACCTGAGGCTTATTTCAGCCAAATAGGTATCTGGATCCATAGAAATCTCTGGAAAATATGAAATTTGGGACTAGGTCACCAAAATTGGTGAGAATGTCTCTTTTGTATTTTCTAGAAATCTAAAGGTGGAAACGAGGGCTCTTGATCCACACTTTCTGCTCCTCCAAGTATCTAGTCTTGAAAGTGAAGATTCTGGTCTATAGAGGTCTTCCAAGATTCAACTAGGGTTTCTTCAACCTTAGTGAGCTTGGATGATTTTTTTAATGATCTTCCACCTGCATAACACCTAAATCTACAAACACACATGCAAAGAAGAGACAAGGGTTAGGGTTAGAGATTAGGGGTTTGCCTTGGTCAAACCCCTTTGATGATAATCAAATCCAAATGATGAAAAGATAAGGAAATGAAGAATGAGACAAAGGAGTGAGAGAGTTGTTACCTTGACATGATGTTTGATCTTGAGTTGTAGAAATGGAGGTTCAACCCTTGAATGCTTCAACAATGATGTCTTGTTGACATAAAATCTGAAACTCTAGCTTTCTTGAGAGGAAGAGCAGTTGAGATCTAGAGAGAGAGAGATGGAGAAGAATGAGGGTACCTAATGAGAAATTAGGGTTTTGGAGGTTATTTATACAAGTTATGCCCCAATTTTCCTGAAATAACTTCATATTGACCAACCTTAGGGTTTTAGAGACCTAAATCCTGAATGATATTAAGTTAAAATATTATTTTAAGCCACATGGGACTAGGTCGCCCAAGGTGGTGAACCTAGCCCACTTGGGCATTTTTAAGTGTTTTTCAGTAATTAAAATATGATTATTATGTTTTTCGGGATTGTCTCATTAAAAACACTAAGATAGGATTTGTATGAGGATTAAGGGGTCATTTTGGCATAACAAGGGGTTAATTTGCTGATGACAAGCTTAGGAGAGTGAAATGTTTTTACAACACTTTGTCACAAGGCTTGGAAAGGTGTAAAAATAGACTAAAAAGGGTCCAAAATCCATAGGCTAAGGTCCAAATGAGTGAAAAGTGTCAAGAAATACACTTTTTGATGACACAGGTCAATTGAATCTAAATGCAAGACAAAGAAGGTGGTGATCCGAAACGTTGATGAAAAAACTCTCACACAATCAAAATCTAGAAGCAACAAATTGATAACATTACAGATTGTGGAAATCTCATAGCATTAAAAGAAGGTGGTTAGAGTTGATATATCACTGTTATTTCATCAAATATATTAAGGGGAAGGAGAATTGGGTTGAAGATGCCTTAAGTCATAGGAGGCATATCTCCTCCTTGATATCAATTGAAACCGATTTCAAGGGTCGATTGTTGCAAGAGTCCAAGGGTGATGAATACTATGAGAAAGTCAAGCAAGAACTCTCAGATAATATGCAAGACCCAAGGTATGAGGGATTTTATTTTGAGCCTAACGGTTTACTAAGGTTTAAAGGAAGAATCTACATACCTGATTCTATGGAATTAAGGAATTTTGTGTGGAAAGAAGTTCATATCGCACCATATTCTAGACATCCTGGTGTGACTAAGATGTTGGTTGATGGGAAGCCATTGTATTTCTAGAAGGGAATGAAAGGGGATGTTGGAAGATTTGTAGAAAATTTCTTATAATGTCAGAGGGTGAAGGCATAACATCATTACCCTACAAGTCTTTTGTATCCTCATGAAGTTCCAGAAAGTGAGTGTCAAATCATTAGTATGGATTTTGTGTAAGGTCTTCCTATGTCAAGGAATAAGCACAATGCCATTTTGGTAGTAGTGGATAGAATTACAAAGGTGGCTCACTTTATACCAGTGAATCTAATAGATGGAGCTCCTATTATAGCTCAAAATTTCATTCAAGAGGTATTTAGGTTACATGGAACTCTTGAGAATATTATCTTGGATAGGGATGCTCGTGTGACTTCTAGGTTTTGGAAAACCATGTTTTCTTTGCTTCGAACACAGTTGAACATTAGTTCATCGTATCATCTAGAAATGGATGGTAAAACTAAAAGAGTGAACCAAGTCTTAGAGGATCTACTAAGGATTTATTGCATGGATCAACAATACAAGTGGGAGGATTACCTACCATTGCTTGAGTTTTCATATAAAAAATTATCATTCTATGATCAAGATGGCTTCATTTGAAGCGTTATATAGTAGAAATTGTCGAACTCCTATAAGCTAGAATAATCTAGAAGATAGGATAAGCCTTGGGTTAGAAATGTTATTAGAAATGGATGAGCAAGTTGGTATCATTAAGTAGAGGCTAGCAGAAGCCAGTGATAGGGAAAAGAGTTATGTAGATGCTAAGTAGGTACTTAGAAATTTCTCAGTAGGGGAGAAGGTTTTGTTAAGAGTTAAACCTCACAAGAGTTCCATAAATTTTGGAAATTCATACAAACTAGCTCCATGTTATGTAGCTCCTTTTGAGGTTCTCGAGGAGGTCAACCCTATTACATATAGAATTGCTTTGCTACTAGCTCTAGCTAGAATGCATAATGTTTTCCATGTGTCATACATAAAGAAGTACATGCTAGGGGATAACCATATTATTGATTGGAATGCTTTATAGGTACAAGACCTAGGAGTGGTAACAATTCAGCCTCTCAGGGTGCTCAGAACATGTAAGCTACACATACGTAATAAAGAGGTTTTGCAATGCAAGGTCTAGTGGGATCAGTATGCAAAATATTCTACCACTTGGGAAGAATATGCTGAGATGAAGCAAAAATTTCCTCAAGTCATCCTAGATTTTGAAAACTATTGAAATAAATTGATGTTTTATGATGCTATATTTTATGTTTATGTTATGTCCATGTTGATACTTAATAATCATCGAGGACGATGATTCACAAGGGGGGGAATATGTTACACCCTATTATGTTATTACCTATTTACTTTTACCTTGATGGGTTAAAATGCTAATATATATATATATATATATATGTTTATGATGCATTTTGAATATAAATCTTGATGGAAATATGATGAATGAATTTTAAATTCAAGTTGATATTTTATAATGATTTTGAAAATGAAAGATTTGATACATGTGAATGTATTGTTGTCGGCTAACTACTGTTACGATGTACTAAACTAGATGTAGGAATAGGCTTGAACCTCTAAAAGAGAGGGGGAGTATCACTCAAGAGAAGAACTTGGTTTGGTAACCCTGATGAACCTAATTGAGCATACACACACTCACTTCCTATTTGGTCTAGTTGATTAGGATAGTTCGAGAAATGGTAAGTAACCTTCTGTATGGGTTTGCGAATGTTTTATATTTGGTTATGATCTTGTTCTCTAAATATTTTGATTACGAGTATGTGATTAAGCCTTTATGTTGAGAATGAGTTCTTCTTCATGTGTTCATATTTATATATTAATTGATGAATTATATACATGATAGAATGTATATTTGTATATATGTACATGTCCACAATAACTCATACATATGAGTATATGTGTGCATGAGTATACATAGGTAGACGTACCTACGCATGCCCATGAACGAATAATCCATATGTATGGGAGTATCGATTGGAAAAATGTGACATGTATATATATACAGATACTTTATGAATATACATCAATCGATGAGTATGTGAATATATGTGTTTGAATGTGATGATAAAAATAATGATATATATATTATATATTAAATATTAAAATATGTATATATAGTACGTTTGTGGAAATCTATATACATATATTCTAATATATGTATATATGTATGTATATATATGATTATATAATATATGCTTATAGCGATTGTCAATAGATGTATTTAATAATCAAGCATGAGTGTGATTATATATGTATATATATATATATATGGGTAAGTCCACCAATCTGTGACACAATTTAGATGCCAAATTGAAAAAATGATCAAACAAACCCCGAAATAAGGCCTTTGGCGCATGCCAAATGTCTAAAAATACATTTGGCACATGCCAAGTTTTGCGTGTGCCAAATGTATTTCTAGACATAAAATGCAAAAGTCGGGTTTGGAACCCTCATTTTGTCTTCAACCCGCGGCTTGAGAAGGAAGATTTCAAGTCTGCAACTCACGCTCGCCAAATCTCCTTCATTATTTGCATCCTTGGCTTGCCATTTTCCATGAGAATGCCGCCAACACATCGAAGAGGTCAAAGATTGCAAAGAGGTGTGTATTTTTATTCTATTTATTTTGAATTTGATTTGGAATGCAACTTTAAATAGATTTTTATAATAAAACTTTGTTCTAATTCTCAGGGAATGAATCTCCACCTCAAAACATTGAGAATTCACAATCACCCCCTCATCAAGATCCTCCTATACAAGAACAACCCGAAACCCCTCCATCAATTCATAGGCATCCTCAAGGAACACAAGAAAGTATTCAAAATCAAATTGAAAACAATAAAAGAGACATTCAACAATTAATGCCAAAACTCACCCTTATAGGAGAGGGATTGTTGAATCATTGAAGTCAATTTTAACTCATGTAGGAGAAATGAGCGAGAAAATGAATTTTTGGTCAGCTAAGAGAGATGAGATGAGGCAATTTTATGCTAATGGTTTGTCATACGCAGATGTCAAAAAACTAAAAATTAGCAAAGCTAAGTTGTGTGCCCTATTTAAAGACCCAAAAGCCAATGAACCTTTGTCCCATGCATGTAGGAGGTTCCCCATCCATTGGTGCCACCATGATTTAATTAGAAACAAATTTTGGGAGCGGTGGTGGATGGTATTTGACCAACCTCCATGCAATAACCATGAGGTGCCACAATAATTTTTGAGGAAACTCTATTGCCAGTTTGTCCTTAATAAAATGCCAAACTATTTTGACATCTTAGACTTTCAGGGTAGAGGTGGGGGCACCACACATGATAGACCTGCTGCACGACATAATCCACAGTTGGCACCGAGAGCCTTGGGAAAACCCATGGTGGAGCATGTCATTCTTCCTTCCATTGTTAAGGACAGTGTAGAGGTGGACATGATGAAGTTGATTGGCTCACTCACCCAAACCATTTTACAGTGTGCGAGTCCTCTAGTAGAGCCTGGTGTGGAGACGTGTAGGCCCCGAGCTCCACCCCACCATTGTGGCACTTGTGGTGTTGTTTCCATGTACGATTATCAAGGTGCTCGTGATGCAACTACATAGCCTATGTCAGTTGCAGAGGCGATGGCTTTCACAGATGATATTCTAAATGATACATTCGGCATTGACACTCAGGTAAAATTTAGCAAGTTATTTTAATGTTGTTTATTAAAATATATTTTGAATTTTAAGAATAACTAAATTAGTAGAATTTTCATATGATGAAATTTCAGGGTCGCACTGCTCATGAGGGATGCTCTATTCCTAAAAACCCTTATACATTCTCGACAATGAGTCCACAGGTATGCAACTAGTATTAAAGATATTATTATTGCATTTGAACAGTTGAATGTTATATTTGAATGTTTGTCTCATAACATGCTTCGGATTTCAAACAATTTCCTGGTGCACCTTCTTCCTCCACACCTCGTGATTCATATCCTCAAACAAGGTACACTTCGGTAGCCCTTATTCATTAATAGGGTTGTAAATCTATGTTAGCTAGTTTTCATAATTTTGCATATATACAAATCTAGAAAATTGATGAGAAACACAAACATTGCATTCCAGTATTCCTTGATCGTGTCACATTATGTACTCCTATATCAACATGATACTTGAGATATTGTTTCATTTGCAGTTGTTGAAAAGAGATAGCCCTGGTGATGTTGGTGGCACGATGGACCATGGAGTTGCTGCAACAATAGCCAGTTCTGATCCATTGAGAGAGGTATGGAATAGATTAGTCGATTTGACATTATATTTTCTCTTTTATGGTTCATTATAGAAAAATTTCACGATAATTTTATGTAGTTTAATTTCTATCTTCATGGTTGCTACAGGTGGTTGTCACTCCAGATCGTGGACATGGTGATGCTTTAAATGTGCATAATGACTATATGTATGTGGTAAGTGATTATATTTTGTTATATGCCATTCCATAATTCAATTTCTATGTTTTAACATCTTTACTTTTAATCATATCAGTTGAAGGTCTAGAGTGAAGAGAGGAGGAGTAGCGGGCGTGTTCGAAAGACAAGACAAGCAACAGTCACTCCATCCAGCCGAATTTTGAAGGCAGCACGGGATCTATTTCCTTCCCCTAGAGGGAAATGACTATGTATTAGTGTTGTTTGTTGTATGCCTATGTGGCATTATGGAACATATTTTTTGTACTATTGATATATATATATATACGTGATATTTTGTCCAAATGGCTCCTTTGTACTAAGCCTATATGGTTTTTTTGGATATATTTATATACTTTTATCAATATATATCATTGTATAGCCTTTCGGATTTTTGATTAAAGAAACTCTTATTTTTCTACTGCCATTCTTGAATGATGTTATCATGTGTATCGTGTAAGTTGTATGCTTGAATGTTGTAGGCATGGATTTTGTTTACATCTAATGCTTAATTAATTACCGTGGAATGCTCAATAAGCCCCATCTAAATGTATTGTATAAGTAAGCTCCATTCATGGTGGTTTGTATCCTTTGGAATGCTTCAATTACTTGTGCCTCATCGATGCAGAGGCAAAGAGGCTCAAACCCAATCAGTCTGACAACCTACCTTCAAGGGGCTCCTAACAAGATTAATACAACCTATTATGAGCAATCTACACAACCTCAAAGCCCCATCAAACCAAACTCTTCATTCAACACCTTACCCAACAATCCACCCTTGTAGCACTCTAATGTAGAGCCATGGTGGAGAAGACTCACAACAATGGAAATGCCAATTCTCAATCAAGAAATCTTCTTCATAATGATTTAGCCTAATAGGCATCAACCCACCCTCAAGGGTCTCAACTCCTCAACCTTGTAAATGAACAACAAGACTCCACCAAGGCTCTACAAAGACCATCAACATTCATACAATGACAATTAAATCAATTGAGAACAATCCCTAAGTCGGATTCATCAAGGTTTCCAAAACTCACATTTGTGACTAGTTATTCTTGTAGTACTCAAAACTCAGTTTTAGCCAGATTTCTCCCAACCTTTCCAAAACACTAGACAATTACAAGATGGATTGAGATACCCTTTTCATGGATACACAATATACCAAAGAATCAGTAGTCTCTCTTTTAGACCGACATAGACTTTCAACACACCTACTTCAATTTTGGCTTCACAATTAGCCCCTTTTTCCAAAGGGACCACCCTTCCAACTTTAGGTATCTATCCAAACACCTTGGAAAGTATAGGTCATGGTGCCAAACCTCAAATTTTTTCATTAGTTTGTGTCTACAGAGCCTCTAACTCACAAAACCCAAGAAACCCTCCAAAACCTTCACAAAATTAAGGGTTTTAAAGAAACATACAACTCCAGACCTCTCTCAACACTTCCAAAGCCCCAAACACCTCAGAATAATTTTGCACAGACTCATTAGACCCTCACATAACCCTTACATGCATTAATTCTTAAAAACCTCTCTTTGGTTCCTCACTTCCATGTTGGAGAACCCTTGTTCAGTCTTAGAACAGTCACAAAAACACCACATAATTATGAATCCTTATTCAAAAATGAGTTGACACACCTATTATAACATTTTTTCAATCAATCCACCAAGATACAGTAGCAAACAATAGGTGGATTGATTGTTACATCACAAATTTCCCCTCAAACCCTTGATTCAACAACACTGGGACAATCACTATTTGTGTTGGTTCTCTCTACAAACAAAGATTTAAGACAAAAAATAAAAAATAAATGAATTAGAAAAAATATAGACACATCCTCTAAAATTATTAGACCATGAAGAACCTATATGTGCCTGTACAACACTCAAAAAGATCAAGAAAACATTATTTTTCTAGAAAATTGCTCAAAACAGTGGTGTTTATTGTGTAAAATTATTACAAAACTTCTTCCAGTCTCTCATTTGAGCCTTGATAAGGATTTTTAAATAATTTTCCAACAACCATATTCTCCCCAACACCCATAACCAAACTTGGGATTAGTTGGTCCCTTAATTACATTTGTTTGTGTTAAAGTTGCTTTGTCAGCATTTTACAACTTATATGATTTCTAATTGGCTTCTAAGACACAAAACACCCTTTATTTGCATTATGTTTGATCTCTCAAAGCTTATTAGACAAAATAAACCTAAATACACTAACATTTCCCTATTGATGTATTCAAATAAAAAAATTGATGATGTGGTGTAGGTGCTCCTGCACCAAACTCAAAACCTCGTCCAAGCCTAATTTCTCCCAACCTTTTGAAAACACCTGACCATTTAAAGGTGGATTAAGATACCCTTTTCAAGGTTACACAACATATGACAAAACAAATAGTAACTCTTTTGGACCAACATGAACTTTCAATACACCTCCCTCGCTCTAGGCTTCACAATTAGGCCTAATTTCCAAAGGAACCCCCTCACAAACTCACCTCCAAACCAAGGAAAATTGAAATAGTCTTAGGGATGCTCGCCAAAATTAGGATTCTCCCATTTTAAGAGCCCCAAGAACTTTATCTATTCCTCTACTCACAAACCGTCCTAAACCTTCACGAAAAGAAGGGTTTTAAAGAAACTCATAACTCCAAACCTCCCCCAATCCTTCCAAAGGTGAAAACACCCCACAATACCTTTTCCCTAATTTAAAGGACACTCACAATCCCATTCCTTTCAGTATTTCTTAGATTCAGTACTTGAGTTCCTTACTTTCATGGTGGAAACACCCCTAAACAACATTAGAACTTCACACTCCACTAATTTTATTCATTCTCTCAACCTCCAAAGTATTCATACACCAAACTAATCATGGTACAGGCCAATCCATCGAGCAATAGGGTTAGAACAGTAGGTGGATTGGCTAATGTGTCATGGTGTTTCCCTCAAAACCCCTAACACAGAAAACAAAGTAGCAACCAAGTTTGCTGATCCCACACACACCAACGGTGGATTTAAACCTTCAGAACAAATGCAAAGAGAGTAAAAACATATGCAATCAAGTATCCAAATTCTCAAGTCATGATAGACTTGTATGGGCCTATACAAGACAAAGAAAATTTAGGAAAACAAAGAAAACCAGTGATCAATGTTTTCAAGTATATTTTATTATTAGAAACTAAACAAAATCAACCCTCAACTCGGGGTATTACAGAAATATATCTTGATACCACCTTCCAACTACCCCTTGAGCTGATCAACCACCATGACCACCCTTTGTTAGACTTCTAAGATGGCAATTTTCCAATTTTGCTCTTAATTACCATTCATTCACAACTTGATTTTGCAAATACCACCTAATTGACCTATTAAGCCTTTTCAATACAATTGCAAGGTATTTACATAGCATATAGAAATATAGAGAGAAAATACAATAAATATTTTAACTAATGAATTTTAAAAAATGGACTTTTGTAGTTTATATTCATGTCATTGATTACATTGCATTGCACATCTTTCAAAGTCAAAGCATTACTTCACTTTGCATAAATAAGAAGTAGATGCTGATAGATGCCGAAAATTTAATTACAATATAGTTTGAACAAAGTCTACCTAAGCAGTTATGCAATTTCTTCACATTGCATAACTAATAACTAAGAGGAGCTGCCAATTGCATTTTCTTATCATGGCATTCTATGAGACCAAATTTCTTTGAGATATTTTTTCAAATAGTTCCCTGCCTTGTCTATGTTACCACATTTTTCATACATGTCTACCAAAGCATATTCTCAAACAGTTCACTGCCTTGTTGCTATGGCTAAAAGCCTAAAACAAGTGATTTTGAACAAGCTATGGATGCTTCAAAAAATATATCAAAAGCATAATAGTAAGTAATAGCATAGAGAAGGCAGCGACTTGTTTGACAAAATGCATCAAAAAAATTGCTTTGAAATGATAAATTTAGTTGTGCTTTCACTCTTCTTTAACATTGTATATCTGCTCCTTTTTATAATAAGAGATAAAAAAACATAAAAAATTGTATAAAGAGAGATAAAAACTATCTTTTTTGAAATTGAAAGGCATTTCCATAGAATAGAGATATAGAGAGAAAATAAAATAAAGAGTTTAACTAATGAAATGTAGAAAATAGATTTTTGTAGTTTTTATTCATGAATTGCACATCTTTCAAACTCAAAGCATCACTTCACATTGCATAACGAATAACTAGATGTTGATAGATGACAAAATTTCAATTACAATATAGCTTTTTACAAAGTCAACCTAAGCAGATATGCAATTACTTCACATTGCATAACTAATAACTAGGAGCAGCTGCCAATTGCTTTAGCTTGTCATGGCATTCCATGAGACCACATTTCTTTGAGGCATTTTTTTAAATAGTTCATTCCCTTGTCTATGCTATGAAATTTTTCATATATGTCTACCAAAGCATTTTATCAAATAGTTCATTGCTTCTTGCTATGGATAAAAGCCTAAAACAGAGGCTTTCGAACAAGCTATGGATGCTTGGAAAAATTCTAGGAAAGCATAATAGTAAGCAATAGCATAGACAAGCCATTGAAATTTTTCAAAAAATGCCTCAAAGAAAAGTGGTCTCATGGTGATGGAATGTCATGACAAGCCATAGACAAGGCAGTGAATTGTTTGATAATATGCCTCAACTACTTGCATTTGACAACTTTTTTCTCGAGTGAAAATTCACCACCATAGGAAAAAGCCTCTGAGATAGTGAAAACTGAGCAAGGTTATTGTAGAGGGGCCCAATGTGATCCCATAGGATCAAACGAGAAGTTTCTAAGCATCATGATGTCTGAGTAATAGAATATTGAAGTTTGCAGCCATTTTGCACTTTGGACCCTTAAGGAATTGATCTGATTGAACGTAGCTCAGAGCGATTCCGCATGTTTAGGTGAAAAAGAGGACCATTCCTAGCGTAAACGTACCCACTCGAATGCGTTGGAACAGTCCATTTGGTCACACAAGCTACAAAATGAAAGTTGCACCACTTTGCAACTTTCAACTACTTGCATTTGACAACTTTTTCCTCGAGTGAAAATTCGCCACCATAGGAAAAATCCTCTGAGATAGCAAAAACCGAGCAAGGTTATTGTAGAGGGGCCCAACCTGATCCCATAGGATCAAACGAGAAATTTTTAAGCATCATGATGTCCGAGTAATAACATGTTGAAGTTCGCAGCCATTTTTCACTTTGGACGCTTAAGGGATCGATCCGATTGAACGTAGCTCAGAGAGATTCCGCGTGTTTAGGTGCAAAAGAGGGCCATTCCTAGTGTAAACGTACCCACCCGGATACGTTGGAATAGTCCGTTTGGTCACATGAGCTACAAAACAAAAGTTGCACCACTTTGCAACTTTCAACTACTTGCATTTGACAACTTTTTCCTCGAGTGAAAATTCGCCACCATAGGAAAAATCCTCTGAGATAGCAAAAACTGAGAAAGGTTATTGTAGAGGGGCCCAATGTGAACTCATAGGTTTAGATGAGAAGTTTCTAAGCATCACGGTGTCCGAGTAATAGCATGCTGAATTTCGCAACCATTTTGCACTTTGGACCCTTAAGGGATTGATCCAGTTGAACGTAGCTCAAAGCGATTCCGTGTGTTTAGGTGTGAAAGAGGACCATTCCTAGCATAAATGTACCCACTCAGATGCATTGGAACAATATTTTTGGTCACATGAGCTACAGAACAAAATTTGCACCACTTTGCAACTTTCAACTACTTGCATTTGACAACTTTTTCCTCGAGTGAAAATTTTACACCATAGGAAAAAGCCTCTGAGAGAGCGAAAACTGAGAAAGGCTATTGTAGAGGGGCCCAACATGAACTCATAGGTTTAGACGAGAAATTTTTAAGCATCACGGTGTCCGAGTAATAGCATGTTGAATTTCGCAGCCATTTTGCACTTTGGACCCTTAAGGGATCGATCTAGTTGAACGTAGCTCAGAGTGATTCTGTGTGTTTAGGTGTGAAAGAGGCCATTCCTAGCGTAAACATACCCACCTGGATGCATTGGAATATTTTTTTTGGTCACACGAGCTGTAGAATGAAAGTTGCACCACTTTGCAACTTTCAACTACTTGCATTTGACAACTTTTTCCTCAAGTAAAAATTTTACACCATAGGAAAAAGCCTCCGAGATAGAAAAAACTGAGAAATTTTATTGTAGAGGGGCCCAACATGAACTCATAGGTTCAAATGAGAAGTTTCTAAGCACCATGGTGTTCGAGTAATAGCATGCTAAATTTCGCAACCATTTTGCACTTTGGATCCTTAAGGGATCGATCCGGTTGAACGTAGCTCAGAGCGATTCCGTGTGTTTAGGTGTGAAAGAGGACCATTCCTAACATAAATGTACCCACTCGGATGCATAGGAACAGTTTATTTGGTCACATGAGCTATAGAACAAAAGTTGCACCACTTTGCAACTTTCAACTACTTGCATTTGACGACTTTTTCCTCAAGTGAAAATTCGCCACCATAGGAAAAAGCCTTCTAGATAGCGAAAACCAAGAAAGGTTATTGTAGAGGACCCCAGTGTGAAATCATGGGTTCAAACAGATATTTCTTAATCACTAAGAATTATGAGTAATACCCTGTCAAATATTGTTGCCCTTTTGCACTTTGCACCCTTAAGGGATCGAGTCGGTTGAACCATAGTAGTTGTTTTGTTGAATGTCATACCTTAAGGTATGTTAGAGATGACCTAGGTTGCATCGATTTCTCACTGAGAGGCTTAACATAAAATGTGTAGCATATAACAATCCGATAAATCTAGGAGATGGAAAAGTAAGAGAAGATTGACAACCAGAAAATGCACCAACAACCGTTGTTTCTCATACCACTGAACACTTGCACTAACAACCGATGTTGTTCTTTTCTTATATACTTTGAAAAAATTCAGTATTACCTACAGTCACAATTAGAAAAGGATCAATGACAGTCGTAAATGCATATGACATCAAATAATAATCGTGAAAAAGCCTTATTGCAAGGTGTTGGTCCAAAAGAGTGATCAATAACATGGCTTTACAAATTCAATGTGCATACTTACAAATCAATCTAGGGAACCATCTAGGTCTGCTCTAGTCTTTATTGTGTCGATTATTGACTCATGGTTAGACTCACACTTTCCACAAGTTCTTGTTCACAGGTTTACCCTTATTTTTAATCAAATGAACGTTGGTGGCGACGACAAGGTTCGAATACTGAAGAATTTTCCGATGCGTGTCGAAGTCCTCAAACAACCAAACTACAAAATTCTTAACTGGATACCTTTGAAGCCATGTTCCAGTAACAACCACTGAACCTATAGGATATTCTATGTTTTCTCCATCTATAACTGGGGACTCCAATTTCTTTTTGGCCTCGATACAATGGCACAGGTAATAATCTATACCCTCTTCATTGTCTTCATCTGTAATTACTGCATAAATGTTCCCTCCATTGATATGTTCATCTTGTTAGATTTATTTACTAAGGAACATGATAAAACTTGTAAGTAAGATATATTACCTGGTTCTAGTAGGTCCAATACATGATCAAAGTTAATGGATGATTGCATCTCCGTGATTTGTAGAGCCATTGGGAGCTGATAAGTGTCAAGTGGGGTTAGACTTCTTACAGACCATTCATCAACCCACTCTGTTGACTCGCAATCATTCCATGATTGAAGTGTACATGCATAACAAAAGCATTCCATCTTCCTTGTATGGATAGTCCATGTACCTGCATTGGAGCTTCTAAAAGAGTGTAGGTCACTCAATCCTATTAGTGTACAACAATCCTCATATTTTGCAATGTTAGTATCATCTACTAAATGAAAAAATCTACAAACTAAAGAATTACCTTCACTACCTGGACCCATTGAACCATTGCACCACTGGACAATTGATCTTGCATTTGTCAACTTTACACTATTTGTGTACTTTAACTCTTCTCGTGCTAGGGCTCTTTTGATACATGCACCTGTTCCATCATGCTCCCCCTTTCCATACCCAACCTCTGAGAAGTTCCACATATGTTGAACACAACTAATCCTATGCATCCTTCTCAACCAGTAAAACATTATGGCGTTCTTGAATTGTGATGTACAATTATCTGACCATATGATATGTTGACTAAATGGTATTCCCCTGCTAGCCAGATTGGAATAGAACATATGAAAGCAACCTTGAACAAACTTTGCAAAATGTGTGTGATCATCACTGATGTAAAAGTGATACTCCCTCAATACTTTCCTCTTTTCCTCTGTACTATCATTTGCATGAATGAATTCTATATGTACAAATATAGAAACCTGCACAGAGTTGTAGTACTGTGATTGCACCTCGTTATGTGGTTGTAGTGTGTAGTTCTCAGCGAAGTGGACAACTGAAATGATATGATGAAGTGGAAATGTGTCCTTGCATAACTTGAACTGTGAGTCCAACCATTGTGCTCTGTGTGTATGCATTGCATAATCATAAACCACCCGCTCATGAAAAATGCCCATAAACTGATACACTAGAATCTTATCACTCACCAATTCACACTTCTTTGCTTCTTTCCCATCTTTTAGACTGTATGCCACTATCGTATATTTTCCAAATTCCACAATTTTGTCTCCAATTGTGTGTGTACTAGCCATGTGTTGGAAAATTGGAAAATGTTGCATGCCACCACAATGATCACATGTGCCATTCAAACATGATTTTTTGTAAAAAAATTGACCATCCTCTCTTTCACATAAAATGGAAGACAAAAATTTCCTTGACGATTTAGGTGGAGGCATTATTTTACATTCTTGCAAAACATTGTCAGTATGCATATCTACACATATACGTCAATAAAAATAATAATGGTTAGAAAACTCAATATGAACCCTACAACAACAAGTCATGCGTGTGTGATTTATGTTGACATAAAAAGGCTTTAGCATTTCAAAATAGCTTTGACATATTTTAATTTCGGGAAACTTTTGTACAAAATCAGCAAAAAATTGGGTTTGAGTGGTATCCAAATAATGCATTGGATGTGGCTCATTGTTTATACTACCAATTCTCCTTCTTACAACATCTCTTTGATTAGGAGAGGTCCTTGTGTTATCCTTCCAATAATTCACAGTTAAAGATCTCAAGCCTTGAGCAATTCTTATGTCTTTTTGTGGCACTCTACCCGAAAATGCCCATAACTCATTGCTATTTGGATCCTCCACTCTTTCACGCCTTCCTTTGGCTCTCATTAGAGATGATATACTTATTTTCAAAGACTTAATTGACTTTTTAAGGTTCACCTTGTTCCTTGCTTGACTACTTAACGGCGTTGTTGTCATCACATGTCGTGTGGCACAACTATCCTTCATGCGTGAGGTGGAACCCATGCTCTCGTATGCACTCATCAAGTTCCTTACAATGGAATTTTCACTTGAGTCATTCAAAACTCTTAGCCCAAGAGCCTTCATGGTGGGCCTAAATTTTAGTTGCCTCATCATTTCAACAAATAGTTGGCATCTTCCACCCTCACTTAGCTTCACGAAAAACAAACTCCATATCCTTTCTGCATATCTTTGACATGTACATTTTGGAATCTTATTAGGCATCCATTTCAAAACATTGGAATCAATATCAATAAAAAATGTAGGTTTTCTATGCAAAACTCTAGGAGGATTTCTCAAATGTAAATTGTGTCAATATTGGGAAGGTCAACAACATTGGGGATAGATCGTGTACCTTCAATTGGAGGTGTAATTGATGACATACCTTGAGACTGACATGTAAATGATGTTGTACCTCCAACTTGAGATGTCATTTGTGGAGTTCCTTCAAATAGAGATGTGTTTGCTGATGTACTTTCAAAATGCAATGTTTTTGATTGTGTGTCTTCAATTGGAGATGTGATTTCCGATGTACTTGGAAAACCACATGTTGTTGTCAATGTGTCTTCAACTAGAGATTTGCATTGAGCTTCACCTATGGTTGATGATGTGCCCCCAACTTCTATATTCATTCCTATCCTTCCACGAACTTTCCTCATTTGTGCCCTTTGTTTTTCCAATTTGACATCTCTCTTAGATTGCACATAAGTTTGTGGTTGTATGGGCCGCAATTCCTTTGCTTCACAAGCTACATCTTTTGATTCTCTTCTCCTTGCATTTTTAACTGCACGCTCTTCTGGTGTTAGAGGCTTCGGTCATTTCCTCGGCATGACCTTGAATGCTACATGTCCATAAACACACATAGAACAAAATTAAGTAATGCATTTTACAAAAAAATTGATGTAGAGAGGGGTGGAAACCATTCAATACAGCAAATCAATTAGAATCACAAACCTAGGGTATAAATTGATGCCACCTAGATGAAAACTAGAGACTCTTGTGTTTATTTTTCTCAAAACCAATTTTTTTATTGTCAACAATGTCATGAAGAATATGGATTCAAAGAAGGGTTTGTGATGCTATATATTATCATTATTCACTATTTCTTTGGCAATGAGGTTTTCTAAATTAGATGAAAATAAAAGTTTTCCAAATTAGTTGGAAAAAGAATGAAATATAGTGAATTCCACTAGCCATGCTGAAAATGGACTACTATAAGCAATGCAAATAGAATTCATAAGTAAATTTATGTTAAGTAAATGTCATGTTTTTTATTTTTTTTGTTCTTCAAACTCAGAAAAATTAAACTTTTTATGCAAATCCCATCTAATTCAGTGTTGAATTCTAAGTCCAATTGTTATGATTAATAAAATCATTAAGCAAATTTAGTTTATATTGTCAAAAACAAACAAATATACTAAAGACAAACATTTCAATTTACCAAAATGAATATATTACCTCAGATAATGTAAAATGATGTAGAAACTTCAAAATATCTTCTTCTACATTGTCTACCATGCAGATTGGTGGTAAAAAAGTGATGGATCAAGCATAGATTGGTACAATATGAAGTCAACTGTAGAAAAAAGGACTTTTTGAACTGGATAAAGTGTTGAACCAGATAAACACAGGAGAATGTGGGCCTGAATCACGGGGTCAACCCTTATTTTTACCGTTTCAAAGTAAAACCCATTTGGTGCTCGCCAAATATGTTCCTCTGAAAAGGAGAGACTTCAGAGAGAGGGATTCAAAGTGGGAGAGAGGGGGTGGGAAGGAGAGACCTAAGAAAGTAGGGTGGGAGGTAAGTGAGGCCTGACAAAGAGGGATTGTGACATAAGTGAGGCTTAATCCCTCAACCCTTAAACCCTAATCCATAGAGACAGAGACAGAGAGTGAGAGAGAGGGAGGGAGAGGGAGTGGGAGGGAGACACCCGAGAGAGAAGGAGAGGGGGACAAAGTGGGAGAGAGGGGGTGGGAAAGATATACCTAAGAGAGTAGGAGAGAGAGGGAGTGAGAGATAGAGGGATGGGAGAGATACAAGGAGTGAGAGAGAGAGAGAGAGAGACTTGAGAGATAGAGAGGGGGTAGGAGGGAGAGGGAGTACTCGGGGGTGTTGTGCCTTTTGCACACACGCCTCGTTCGGAACGGGGACCCTTTTTTCCCTCTTTCCCTTTTTGGTTCCTTTTGTTTCACCTCGTTTTGCATACCCCATTTTTGTACCCTAGAGTTGGGGGTAGCACATTCCCAAATGCCATATTTTAAGTCTCGGGCTATCCAGGTTTTCCTTGTCGAAATTCTGGCATTTGTGGCAACTTCCGGGTTTCCCCTTCTGGTTTCCCCCTTTCGGGTTTCCCTTTCTGGATTTCCTCTTTCGAGTTTCCCCTTCCGGGTTTCCCTTTTTGGATTGCCTCCGCCGGATTTCCCTGGCCGGGTTTCCCCTCGGGCTTTGCTATTTCAAAAGGCTATCCTGGGATGGCTTTCTGAACCCTGGATCCCGGACCTCCCACCGCCTCTACGATTTTCGAAAGTTCACCAACCAAACTTGCAACTGTACGGAGGATTTAATGCTGCATTAATGGTTGTCTTATGCTATAAAACCAATTTTTCGACTGTCATTATCAAAGGCTCGAGTGATAGAGAAAGATTGAAGAGCTCCTGGCGAATTTGACTTTCCTCTTGTTGGATTTTGAAGTGCTTTCCCGGTGACCTCCGCGCATCCAACATCTTGTTCTTCGGATTTTTGAGGTAGGTTTTTCGTCCGCGCACCCTAGCTTTTGTTTTGCGAATTTTTTTATTTTCTCGAGGGTAAAATATAAAATGAAACCTGAACTAAGTAGATTTTCCCCTTGCTCGCATAACCCATATCTTAGAATCAAAAAATCCGCTGTTAAATCACCCAAAAATTGATTCAGAACCTTCCCGCGTTGTGGCTGTTCTTCGGAACGGCGCTGGCATCATCCGGGCCTGGGTCTTCCTGTGGCCATCCATACCGCCATCTTCCTTCGAATTTTTGACCTTTTCCCTCCTTTCAGATTCCCATCTCCGGAATTCCCTTCTCGGGATTCGGTTGCTTCTCCGCCGTTTCAAACGGCCCTGTCTGAGCATCTCCCCGACCCTTGAATCCCAGACCCTCCATTTCCATCGAAAATAAAACTTCACAATTTTCTTCAAATCGGTTCCCAGGATCCTATTCCCGAAATTCATCCTCATCTTGCCGTTGCAAACGGTGTCCGCCTTGTAGCTTCCCGAACTCCATTTCCTGGCCACAAAATGTTTCACCTCCTGGTCGAAACCCTTACCATTTTCTTTCGCTCTGACTTTTGCCCCCGGGATTCCTTTCCTGGGATTCCGTGGTGTTCTCGTCATTCCAAACGGCCCCGTTCGAACGTCTTCCCAGATCCCGGACCCTAGTCCGCTGTCCACCAAAACTCCATGCCTTTGGTCTTTTTTCCTCCAAGCTTCTTCTGGATTCTGGACACCGGAATTCCCTCCTCGGGATTCCATTCCTCTTGCACCGTTCTTAACGGTGAGCTCCAAGCATCTTCCCGACCTCCGAGTCTCGGTGCCTCGTTCGCCGTCCGTTTGTCCCGAACCCCCTGTTGCTTTCAAAAACTTCCTCTCGGGTTTCCTCTTGGGGTTTGCTGTTTCACACGGCCGACCTGTACTTGCTTTTCGGTGACGGCAATTCGAGACCCGGATTCCGTCACCCAGAATTCCGTCTCCTCTACACTATTTCCAATAGCTTCCCTGCAGATGATACCCGAACCTCCAAATTGGGCATCAAATGACCTCCAAATCCAAAATGGATTTCGACCCACTTGCTTGAATTTGGTCTTCTTCCATTTCCAACCTCAAATCTTCAAATCCAGCTTTGGGAAATGCATATGGGAATTCCATTCTCATTTTCCCCTTTCAAGCGGCATTCTGCCAAAGGGATTTCTGGCCTAGGAACTTCGGATTGTTTGCACTGCCCTCTAATGATGAAATAACTTGCCTCTGTGATTGTTAAGTATGAATTGTGATTGTCGAACTAATCTTGACATGTAGGTATTTTTCGTTAGCCATTTTGTCAAGTTCGTTGTTATTGATTCTCGTCTGTTGTGCAGGATTTATGGAATCCGGCCCAGAGACTTCCGGTGCTTCCAGAAAAGGAAAAGGAATAGCTAAGCCACCAAGGGGCAAGGAAGACAAGGAATTGATGAAGTACAAGTTCCAAGGGGTCCTTGTCCAGTCTAGCGTCACTACCCTTTGGAGGGATGTTTTAGATACCGACATCGGACAGGTCAATGTTGATGAATTTACGTAGAGGGTTAGAATGAACCCGAAAACTGCGAATGCCAAGTTGATAAAGAGCAGTGGACTGGCTAAAGCTACAGGTTTCCCACCAGCCCTAGTGGCCCCGAAACTAGTGATGGTGTGTGTTGAGGCATACCAATCTGATACCAGAACAATTGTGGATCATGAGGGGAATATCCTTGCAGATATGTCTCCGTCAAGCATTACGAACACCTTCCACATTCCAGCCTTCGAGAGCATGGAGGTCCCCACCTTGGAAGATTGTCAAGAGGTGTGGGAACAGGACCCATTGGATTGTAAAAGGCTCATCAACTAATGCTGGTTGAAGGACAAACGGGCTAGTGCTGGGAAGCTCCCTCAGGAGCTCTACCGCAGCGACTTCCATGAAGACTACCATGATCTGGTAACGCTGTTCAGCTGAGTCAGGGGCCTTCCTGGCATGGTTTTCTTTCAAGAATGGATGTTCTATTTCATAGAACAGATCCTCCGGGGTAAGGGTACCGCCTTCTATTGGGGCGAGATAATCAGCGAGTGTTTCCACGAGTAGTTTACCACTGTGAAGAAAACTAACAAATTCTTCATGACCTCTTACTTGGTGTATTCCCTCGCCAATCAGTGACATTATCAAGATTTGACAGTGATTCCAAGTGATCCATCAGGGCCAGAGCTCAAACCATATGACAAGTACCCTCATTTGCAGTTTAGGAATTTCAAAAAAAACTACTGCAGGGTGAATGATGCATTCATTGCCCACGTAATCCGATCAGTGGGAGGATATTTTCATAGAAGGACGTCCCACAGTGCCAGGGTCCTCCTCAAACAATATGCCTTCTGGTACATCCAGTTCCCAAGGTTCACCTACATTCGTGCCGAAGGCTTCTCAGATAAACCAAACAAGCTGCCCCGGTACCCAAACGACTGGATCATTCTCTTGGAGCTGACTTGGCAGCTGCGACACATTCACAGTGTTTTGAGTGAGAAGCATCTGACAGGCCCCATCTACCCCATGAACCTTGTTCAGGGGATGTATAAGGTCCACACTTCCCAGTGCGCAGGATATTCAGAAAGGGAGTTGGCAGAATATAATTTTGAAGAATATACAGCAAGGCTACGGATGGATCCCTATGGCCATGTCAGAAAGGCACTGGGGCACGGATATGCCCACCTCCAAAACATTGAGGACTTCTGGGCCAACTGCAGGGATGATCTTGGGGTACGATTGCGATATTATATGTGCATGACCATCATTCATGTATGAAGGGTGAACTTATGCCCGGTTCCTGATCAGCTAGAGGAGGACGAGGAGGCAATTGTGGATCCAGTTTACAATATAGTTTCCAACCTGCCGCTACCCGCTATCAACTGGGATACTCCAGAGCTTAATGATATTAGTGTGCTCACCAGGTCCGTTGAAGCCCGAACGAGAGCATGGATCGACAGGAAAGTGGCCCAATTGAAACAACAAGGGGTTTTCCTGACATACACCGAGATTGCAAGTGAGCACGTGAGTGAGCCAAGTGGCTCCGAGGGTGGGGATGTTGTCGCTGCAACTAGGGAGACATCTAAAACCCCACCACCTCTGAAGACCAAGAAAAGAAAAGAGGCTAGCCAACAACTACCCAAACCAAAAGTCTATGCCCATAAGTCTTCTGAGCCGGAGCCCTCTAAGAAGAAAAGAAAAACAACAGGAGGCACAGAGACAATGGTGATGCCTAAGGGTTTGCCCCTCGGGATCACGAGCAAAAGATCTAGCTCATTTAGATCTCCACCCATTATAATCACCGCCGCCACCCTGCTTGCTTCAATTCTAGCTTCTTCTTCCTCCCCGCCTACAGTGGATATCTCCATCCATCTTGCTCAGTCTCCTCCAATATCGCAGGTCATTCCCATGGATTCATCATCCGCCGCCACCTCGCCAATGACCTCTCCCTCCATGTCTCCTTCCCTTCCTTCTGTTTCCGCTGCCACAATGCCAACCCCAAGCCTTCCAAAATCTTTTGTGAAGTATATGCAGAATGTGCCTTCTGAGCTTTCGGGGATGCTCACCAATCTAGTAGTCTAGGCTACGATAGCTCAGGCTATGGCCTCCACTCCAACGGCATCCCCCCTCTACCGAATCACCAAAGATGAAGGCGACCATGCAGATATTAGATGACAAGCGTGAATGACAGTAGCTTGAGGCTGAGAGGGCGCCGAAAGATGAAGAGTTTGAATATCATGAACACCCCTTGTTCGAACATCGGAAAAATGATAAGGTGGCCTATGAATCTTCAAGTGAGGGTAGTGAGTCAATTGAGGCCAGTGAGGACCTTGACACAGAATTGATCTGAGAGTCGAATGATCCCAAGCTCAAGGAGGCCGAGGATCGGCTTGCATAGGAAGATGAGACTGCTGCTCCGGAGACAGAAGGTAACAAGTCTCCAACCGAAGAACATGGCAAGACTCTAGAGCAAGGTGAGGAAACTTTCCTCCAAGAGAGTAAACAGACAAAGAGCCCCAAGAAGCACCAAGATACTCTAAACGCGGAAGAGGATACTGAAAAGAAAGATTCACCCAAAGAGCAGCTACGTACCGAGTCTCTTGCTAGGCATGGAACATTCGAACAAATTTCTGATGAAGGAAAGGAAGATGCAGGAATGAATGAGAAAGCTTTGGTTGTCAGAACTGTCGAGCTCGAAAAGGAGGATAGCGGGACTCAAAGTGAGGTGCCAGGAAAAGAGCCTCAAACGCCTGATTGGTTGCAAAGGCAGCTCAAACAAAAGACTCTCACGTCAAAGGATCCCAAGGCAAGGTTGGAAGCCATCATGGCCAGAGCGCAGGTGAGCACCAGAAAAGACAAGAAGTCGAGGGTTAGATCGAAGATAACCATGGATGCCTCGAGATCAAGAGCAGTGCAAATAGCAATGCCGATGGTTGGGGAACAAGGCATAACTTATAACGTCTCCACCATCAATCTGGGAGTGGCCACAAGGGAGCAGAAAGTTGAGCATCTCCAGGAGTCAGTCGCCATAGTGGTGCACCTTATCCAGCAGGATAAGATCTCCAAAGAGGAATTAAAGGAGCAGGTGGCTGACCTAAAAACTTATATTCAGCAATGGTCATCTCCAGATGATCAGCTGACAACATCATCGGCCTTGCCTCAGTTGCTGTCTAGAGAACAAATTGACAAACTAGAAAAGAGATAGAACTTGGACAAAACTACGAAAAATTGGTTCCGACAGGTTTTGGACATAGGGAACATAGGTATCAACGTGGCCTCTCAAGCAGCAAATAGGTTCCTAGAGGTTCAGAAAACTCTCGAGGACACAAGGCAGATTTATGAGAAGTTCCCCAGGAAGTATGATGCAGCCTACCCGAAGATTGAGGCCATTCTCGCGCTACCGAGTGATATCTAGGAGAAGGACCTTGCCTTCAAGGATGACGACCACTGGCTGGTGGATACCTGGAAATGAGATTATAACCACCGAAAAAGAAGGCTGGAGCATATTTTGGAATGGATAGCGCCTGACATTGAATGGGCAAGGGAGTCCAGGGAGGAGTGTACTTAGTACCTCAAACTGATGACGGGATACAAAGTGCCCATGGTCGAGATCAATCCCGAAAACATCAAGCCCCACTTCTTGAAGATTATGGAAGATGGGATATCCACCGAAATCACCACCGAGTTCATGTGTTTTGCGGCCCGAGCATTCACGCAATCATAAGTTTGTGAAGAGAATGATGCTAAGTATAAGGCAGACTGGGAGAAGCTTGGCAACAATTGCCAAGAGTGGAGTTACCAGATCTTGAAGGCTGACATCTTGGAGGTGGAGAAGTTTCAGTCTCTGATCCTGAGTTTCATGGAGTATGCCATGTTGAAGAAGTAAGAGGGCAACCCAGTCATCGGCGAACAGTTCCTTAAAGAATAGCTACAGCAGAGGGCAAATCACTAAAAGACAAATTTGCTACAGTGCTGTCACTAGATGACAAAATAGGGAAGAGACAAGAAAGTATTTATAAATGTAATATATTTGGGGGTAGGTGAAACCCTAATGTAAAATGAATCTTGGCCACATAATAGAATCGAATCTTGGCCACTCATTTTGTTTTTTGAAAACTATAAATAGGGCTCTCCTCCTCTCATTTTAAGAGAGTGGAGTTGTTGTAAAGGCATGCTGAAGAAATTATAAATAGCAAATACAGTCAATTTTGGTGTATTTTCTGGGTTTCTCAATATGTTTCATGATTCCTCTCATTTTTAGTTATAGCTTTGCTTTAGTTATTTTGCTGTTCTAGCATCTTCAAATTCGACTTGGTAGATTTAGTATGTTATTTCTGGTTTTGGAGATAGTTGCTGTGTGTATGCTTTTCTTGTCCATACTTTTGGTCATTTGTTGAAGGTAGGTGACTGTGCAAAGTTAGTCTGGACTTTGATTCCATTGTTGCTCATTGAACTTTATCTTTTATTCATGTTTCCATAGTGAATAAATGATGAACATCTGCAGCCCCTAGAAGATAGCACAAATTTCATGATATTGTGAGAATTCTGATTAAGTGAAATCTCGTTTAAGGAAACTGTCCACAGCAGGAACCTCTATGATCACTGTTCATTGGTAGTTGCAGGTCCGGGAAACATCTTTCTTTCTCACCCTTTCTTTTTTCCCTTTTTTTTAAGAATCAACTTGTGCCAAGGTTCGTTGCACATTATAAAGCCAAATCCAATGAAATAATGGAGTCTAAGACTGCTGTTTGAACTTGCAGCAAAGCATATCAATTCCAGACCTCTAGAACTCCATTTATTGACTCAATTCCCCTATAACTTCAGCCACATAAGGCCGTCTTGTGATTCCAGCAAATCAAATCAAACAACTGATATATTCCAAGCATCGTCATGACCTAACATTTGAGAGACCTTGGGATAGTGTTCTGCAATCTGATTGTGGAAAATTTTCTTTCAAGAGAGGTAATGCACCTACGTATTACCTGTGTTGCGAAGTGCATAAAAACACCATCAACAGGGGGAGAGGGATTACTCAAGATAGATGGATTCGAGAGAGATGGAGGGGGTGGGGGAAGATACATGAGATAGAGGGAGAGAGAGAGTGGGAGGGAGATATTTGAGAGAGGGAGAGAGAGAGGGAGAAAGACAGAGTGGGAGAGAGTGAGAGAGAGGGAGTGGGAGAGGGATGGGAGAGAGATAGAGGGAGTGAGTGAGTGACATACCTAATAGAGGGATTAGGGTAGAGAGTTTAATTGGGTTTAAGGGTTTCAGTTTTGAGGGTATTGGTTTGAACATATAGGGTTTAAGGGAGATGGGAGAGAGATAGATGGATTGAGTGAGTGAGAGAGAGACCTAAGAGAGCGAGAGGGGGTGGTATGGAGAGACTTGAAAGAGAGAGACAGAGGGATGGAGGGTTAAGGGTAGATGGTAGAGGGTTTAATGGTTTAGGGTTTAAGGGTTAAGGGTTTAGGGTTTAGGGTAGAAGGGAGAGAGATAGAGGGAGTGAGTGAGTGTGTGAGAAAGAGAGACTTAAGATAGAGAGAGGGAGTGAGTGAGTGAGTGAGAGACCTAAGATTCCCTCTCTAGTTTTGTCTACCTAGTTGTCCCTCTATACCTATTTCTCTATCCTTACCTCTCTACTCTCTATCTCACCACTCTCTACATCTCACTCTCCCTCCTTCCCTCTCTCCCTCCTATCCATCCCTCTCTCCTTCCCTCTCTACCTACCTCTCACTCCACTACCTACCACTCTCTCCCTCACCCATCTTTCTCTCTTACTCTCTCCTTCCCTCTCTACTCTATATCTCTCCCCCCTTCCCAATCTAATCTATTTCTCTCTCCCCCCTTCCTCTTTCCCCTCATTTTCTCTCCTCTCACTCTCTCTCCCTCTCACACACACTCACCTCAATCTCCTCCTTTCCTCTCCCACCATCCCTCCACTCTCCACTTCTCTCTATCTATCATCTCTCTCTACATCTCCTTCCCTCTATATTTATCTTTATCTCCTCTCCCCCTCTCTTTACCCACTTCTCCCTCCATCACTATATCTCAACTATGTCTCCTCTCTCTCTCTCTCTCTCTCTCTCTCCTCCCTACTTGTCCCTCCCTCCCCTCTCTAATTATCTCTATCTCTCCTCTCTCTACATCTCCTACCCTCTCTACCTATATTTGTCTCCCCTATCCCTTTTTTTACCTACCTCTCCCTTCATCACTCTGTATCTCACCTATGTTCCCCTACCTACCTAGGGTTGAGGTATTAAGGGTCAAGGGTTGATAATTGAGGGTTGAGGGTTTAATAAATAGGGTAGAGGGTTGAGGGTTGAGGGGTGAGGGTTGAGAGAGACTTAAGAGAGGGAGAGGGGGTTAATGCCTCTTTAAAAAATTATCTTCCATGCACTATAGTTTAGGGTTTTCCACTTCTCCATTTGATCCATTTTCAAATTATTCATCTATTCATTCCCTCCATATGTCATCGCCTTCATTTTTCATGGCTTTGCTTGGTCTACTCTACTAAAGATACTCTGGATTCTTGCAGTGGTTTGCAAAATCACTCATCATTTTACATAAATTTTCATCAAAACCCTGAGGTATTTTATTTGTTCATGCCTTATATTTTCACTATCTTTCCCATAAAAGTCATTATCCGTCCTCACATATTCCCCCCTTTTAATTTCATCTAGACAGTAAAGGAAAGTATAGGGTATAAATAAATAAAAATTTAATATTTTGATGAAAAATATTAAATTTAAACGGGAAAACCTTAGGGTTTTTTAATGAATTTTTTTAACTAGAGAGAGAGATAGAGGGAGGGAGGGTTAAGGGTATAGGGTAGAGGGTTTAGGGTTTAAGGGTTAAGGGTTTAGGGTTAAGGGTTAAGGGTGTTAGAACTGAAATTTTCCACAAGAATTCCTAGGATTTTCCTATTATTTTCCATGAAAATCCATCAAAACCTTAAGATATTTTATTTATTCATGCCTTACATTTTCACTATCTTTCCCATAAAAGTCATTAACTGCCTTCTACACTTTTCCCCCATTTATTTTCTTATATTTCATTACCTTCTCATAAAAAAATTATCTTTACTGCCATTCAAAAGGGCCAAAAAATAACTTGTAACCCTTACCGCCCCTTTCATTTTCACTCTATAAGTCTTTACCACTTTACTATAGCCTCCCACTAAGGGGCTTGCGGTATAGTGGTAGCAGTTTGAAACGGGCATGAAGTGTTTACCGTGCTACCGTGCGCAATCAATTCATTGAACATGGTAGCGCGGTAAACTGTTAGCAACCAACGAAGGCAGTGGCGAGTAGTTAAAGAAGGCAGTCAAGGTCCCACTGCAGTACCGCTAGTGGTCAAACCAGAGACTGTGGTAGCGTGGTGGATGGTAAGTCTTCAATGATGCGGCAGTTAGGACATCTTATCACGGTACCATAGAGGGTTATCTTAAAGACCACGGTGACCGCGGTAAACAAGAGGAAATAGCTAGCGGGTTGAGAGAGAGAGAGAGATGGAGGGAGTGGGAGAGAGATAGAGGGAGGGAGGGTAGAAGGTTTAAGGGTTTAGGGTTAAGGGTAGAGGGGAGAGAGAGATGGAGTGAGTGAGAGAGAGACCTCAGACAAGGAGAGGGGGTAAGAGGGAGAGTCTTGAGAGAGAGAGGGAGGGAGGGAGTGGGAGAGAGATAGAGGGTAGAGTGTAGATGTTTTAAGGGTATAGGGCTAAGGGTAGAGCAGAGAGAGATATAGGGTAGAGGGCTAAGGGTAGAGCAGAGAGATATAGGAGTGAGTGAGTGAGTGAGTGAGAGAGACTTGAGATAGGGAGAGCGGGTAGGAGGGAGATACGTGAGATAGAGAGAGAGAAAGAGAGAGAGGGAGTGGGAGAGAGATAGAGGGTAGAGGGTTTTAAGGGTTTTAAGGGTTAAGGGTAGACAAGAGAGAGATAGAGAGACTTGAGAGAGGGAGAGAGGGTAGGAGAGAGAGAGATATATATGAGGGAATGAGTGAGTGAGTGATAGAGGGGAGAGAGATAGAGGGAGTGAGTGAGTGAGTGAGTGAGAGACCTAAGAGAGAGAGAGGGGGTAGGAGGGAGAGTCTTGAAAGAGAGGGGGATGAGGGAGAGTCTATATATCTCTCCCTCTCTCTCTCTCCTACCCCCTCTCCCTCTCTCAATTCTCTCTCTCAGTCACTCCCTCTATCTCTATCCCCTCTAACCTTAACCCTTAAACATTGAATCCTCTACCCTCTACCCTTAACCATCCCACCCTCTTTCTTTCTCCCAAGTCTCTCTCTCCTACTGCCTCTCCCTCTCTTAGGTCTCTCTCACTCACTCACTCCCTCTATCTTTCTCCCCTCTACCCTTAACCCTTAAAACCTCCTTTTACCCTCTACCCTTGACCCTAAACCCTAAACCCTTAACCCTTAAATCCTAAACCCTCTACCCTATACCCTTAACCATCCCTCCCTCTATCTCTCTCCAACTCCTTCCATTCCTCTCTCTCAACCCTATCCCTCTCTTAGGTCTCTTTCTCAGTCACTCCCTCTATCTCTCTCTCCTCTACCCTTAAGCCTAAACCCTAAACCCTTAAACCCTCTACCATCTACCCTTAACAATGCCTCCCTCTATCTCTCTCCCACTCCCTCCCTCTCTCTCTCTCAAGTATCTCCCTGCTAACCCCTCTCCCTCTTTTAGGTAGAGGGTAGAGGGGAGAGACAAAGGAAGTGACTAAGAGAGAGATACTTGAGAGAGGGAGAGGGTTGAGAGAGAGAGAGATGGAGGCATGGTTAAGAGAGAAACCCTCTTAATCCCTCAGATTTTCAGGTCCCAGTGTAGTTGCAGGCACATTCGGCAACATATGACAGTGAGCATGCCTATGAATGTTTTGTTGAATTTGGGTACACTTTGTATGCTAAAGATGATAAAGATTTTTCATATGATAGTAAGAATAATGAAATGCAGATTGATGAGATGAATATGAATCAGATTGAATACAATGATTTCCTGAAGTTTTTCAATGACAGTGCATATTGCAGGGTAGGTGGAATGGATAGTTTCAAAAGAAATCTGATGAGCTCTATTCAGAACAAAGTTTATGACAGAGGAAAGTGCAGGTTTTTATTTTTGAGGTGGCCTGGGGCCATCCCTAATGGTTTAATTTTTTAAACCAAAGTAGGTATAGAGGATTAAGGATTTCCATTGCATGGACAATTCTTAGCAATTCCTCTTTAAAAAATTTATCTTCCATGCACAGTAGTTTAGGGTTTTCCACTTCTCTATTTGCTCCAGTTTCATATTATTCATTTGTTCATTCCCTTCATCTATCATTGCCTTCATTTTTCATGGCTTTGCTTGGTATACTCTACCAAAGATACTCTGGATTCTTGCAGCGGTTTGCAAAATCACTCATCCCCAATAGGAGCCACTGTTAGAACCCAAAATTTCTATAAAAATTCCTAGGATTTTCCTATTATTTTCCATAAATTTCCATCAAAACCCTAAGGTATTTTATTTTTTCATGCCTTATATTTTCACTATATTTCCCATAAAATTCATTATCCACCCTCACATATTCCCCCCATTTAATTCTATTATATTTCATTACCTTTCAAAAAAAAAAAATCACCGCTTTTTATAAAGCTAAAATACCTTACTCCGCTGCTTTAATATTTAATTTTTATGTCTTACCACTTTACCACAGCCTCCCATTAGGGGGCTCGCGGTATGGCAGTAGCGGTTCGGGAGAAGGCATAAAGTGCTTATCGCCACACCACACGCGGTCAAAACATTGACCGCGGTATCACGGTGGGTAGTAAGTGACAGTGGAGGTAGCGGTCAGAAGAGCCACCACGGTACCGTGGCCATTAAAATAGTGACCGCGGTGACTATGGTAACAGTCAGGGAGTGAACGGGTAGTGTTTGATGGACAGTCACTGCGCAACCGCGGATGGTCACCAAGGAGTCCGTGGTAGTGCAGTAGGAACAAATGCAACCGATGATGGAGAATTGAATGGCGAAGACAGAGGCGGTAAGTTAATGGTGAAGCAGTTACCGTGATACTGCAGCTAGCTTGAGGGATGACTGCAGTAGAGCGGTAATAGTCGGGAGAAGACCTGGACGGTTAAGACCGCCATACCGTCGGGTAGAAAGATAACGACCGCGGTATAGCGGTAAACACAATAAAGGCCGCATGGAAATAAAATATAAGGAGCGGATAAAGTGAAATAAAGGTGGGAAAGGATATACAATAGAAAAATCAAAAGCACGACTATAGTTAAACTAGCAATCGCACCTTGGTGTGCAATGGGTACACCGAAGAGGTATGAAAAGTTAATTAGGGGGAAAATGTTTTAAATTTTTTTGCATGCATTTGTGCAATACATAAGATCAAATTGGTTGGTCATTTAAGAAATGATTTTGGGATATATTATTATTAATATATTTATTACTATTAATTTAGTTTTTATTATATATTTTTTTATTATTTTTATACATTTACTATTATATTATTATTATTTTATTAATATATCAAGTTTTCATTATGTTACATTATTATTATATTAATAAATGATTGGATTAGGTATTATATATTTTTAGTATTATATTATTATTGTTATTTATTTTTATATTATGATTTTTTTGTTATATATTTACTTTTATAGTGCTATATTTGTATTAATACATTACTATTAGTATTAATAATATATTATTAATATTTAAATTATTATATTATTCATAATATTGTATTATTACTTTGATATTACTATTATATTATTCTACTATTATAATATTCTATTATCCTTCTTATTATAATATTATTATTCTTATTATATGATTTTTGAAATATTATACTTAGTAAATTATATTAATCCTTAATATTATATTATTAATAAAATATGATTAATTGTAGTATTAAATTATTAAATTATTGTTTTATTATTATACTAATGTTATTATGTTATATTATATTAATTTTACTATATTATGTATATTATATTATTATTATATTATATTATATTATATTATATTATATTTTTATTATATTATACTATATTATATTATATTATATTATATTATCTTATATTATATTATTATTATATTATAAATACTATTGACGAATTTTTAGGAAAAGTGGAAATTAACTATTATTTTGCCTATTTTTTAGAACGCTGAACTATTATTTTACCTTTTTTTAAGAAATTAAGCTAAAAATAATGACATACACATAGATGCACCCTCAACCCTCAACGCTCAACCCTCAACCCTTACCCCTCATACATTAAACCCTAATCCCTCAACCCCTATACCATGACAACTCTTAACCCTCAACCCTTAAACCCTAATCCCTCAACCCCTATACCCTCTTAATCCCTCAACCCTCAACCCTTAATCTCTAAACCCTCTACTTGAGAGAGAGAGGGAGAGGTAGTGGGAGGGACACGCTTGAGAGAGAGGCATAGGGAGAGGGAGAGGGAGAGAGAGTGAGGGAGGGAGGGAGTCACTGTGAGAGGGAGAGGGTATAGGAGGGGGAGACTTCACAAAGAGAGAGAGGAAGATGGGGCAGGACAAAGATACTTGAGAGAGAGAAATGGGGAGATAGGGTGGGAAGGAGAGACATTAGAGAGAGGGAGAGAGAAAAAGTGGGAGAGAGATAGAGGGAGTGAGAGAGAGAGAGAGGGAGGGAGAGGGGGTGGGAGGGAGAAACCTAAGATAGAGGGAGAGGGAGAGAGGTTGGGAGGGAGACACCCGAGAGAGAAGGAGAGGGAGAAAAATTGGGAGATAGGGGGTGGGAAGGAGATAACTAAGAGAGTAGGAGAGAGAGGGAGTGACAGATAGAGGGATGGGAGAGATACAAGGAGTGAGAGATATAGGGAGTGAGTGAGTGAGTGAGAGACCTGAGAGAGGGAGAGGGGGTAGGAGGGAGAGACTTGAGAGATAGGGGGGAGGGAGGGAGGGAGTGAGAGAGAGATAAAGGGTAGAGGATTTAAGGGTTTAGAGTTTAAGGGTTAAGGGTATATGGGGGAGAGATAGAGGGATTTAGTGAGAGAGAGAGGGAGGGAGTTAGAGAGATAGAGGGTATATGGTTAAGGGTAGAGGGTAGAGGGTTAAAGGTAGAGGGGAGAGAGATAGGAGTGAGTGAGTGAGTAGAGGGTAGAGGGTAAATGGGAGAGAGATAGAAGGAGTGAATGAGTGAGAGAGTGACCTAAAAGAGGGAGAGGAAGTAGGAGGGAGAGATTTGAGAGAGAGAGAGAGAGAGAGGGAAGGAGGGAATTGGAGATAGATAGAGGGTAAAGGGTAGAGGGTTTAATGGTTAAGGGTTAAGGATGGAGGGGAGATAGATAGAGAGAGACTTGAGAGAGGGAGAGGGGGTAGGAGGGAGAGACTTGAGAGAGAGAGGGGAAGGGAGTTGGAGAGAGATAGAGGGTAGAGGGTAGAGGGTTGAGTTTTTAAGGGTTTAGGATTTAAAGGTTAAGGGTTAAGGGTTTAGGGTTAAGGGTATAGCAGAGAGAGATAGAGGGAGAGAGAGAGAGAGGGAGGGAGTGGGAGAGAGATAGAGGGTAGAGGGTAGAGGGTTAAGGGTAGAAGGGAGAGAGATAAAAGGAGTGAGTGAGAGAGAGAGACCTAGCAAAGGGAGAGGGGGTAGGAGGGAGAGACTTGATAGAGAGAGAGAGGGAGGGAGGGAGTGGGAGACAGATAGAGGGTAGAGGGTTAAGGGTATATTATAGAGGTTTTTAGGGTGTCGGGTTTAAGGGATAAGGTTTTAGGGTTTAGGGTTTAGGGTTAAGGGTAGAGGGGAGAGAGATTGAGTGAGTGAGTGAGTGAGTGAGTGACCTATGAGAGAGATAGGGGGTAGGAGGGAGAGTCTTGAGAGAGAGAGGGGGATAAGGGAGAGTCTATATATCTTCCCTCCCTCTCTCTCTCAAGTCTCTCCCTCTCTCAATTCTCTCTCTCTCTCTCTCTCAGTCACTCCCTCTATCTCTATCCCCTCTACCCTTAACCCTAAACCCTTAACCCTTAAACATTGAACCCTCTACCCTCTACCCTTAACCATCCCACCCTCTTTCTTTCTCCCAAGTCTGTCTCTCCTACCACCTCTCCCTCTCTTAGGTCTCTCTCACTCACTCACTCCCTCTATATTTCTTCCCTCTACCCTTAACCCTTAATCCTTTATCCTTAACCCTTAAAACCTAAACCATTAAACCCTTTTACCCTCTACCATTAACCCTAAACCCTAAACCCTCTACCCTATACCCTTATCCCTCCCTCACACTATCTCTCTCTAACACCCTCCATTCCTCTCTCTCTCTCTCAACCCTCTCCCTCCTACCCCCTCTCCCCTATCCCTCACTTAGGTCTCTTTCTCACTCACTCCCTCTATCTCTCTCTCCTCTACCCTTAAGCCTAAACCCTAAACCCTTAAACCCTTTTACCCTCTACCCTCTACCCTTAACCATGCCTCCCTCTATCTCTCAAGTATCTCCCTCCTAAACCCTCTCCCTCTTTCATATATATGGTAGAAGGAGGGAGGGTAGAGGGGAGAGAGAGATGGAATGAGTGAGATAGAGACCTGAGAGAGGGAGAGGGGGTAGGAGGGAGAGTCTTGAGAGAGAGAGATAGAGGGTAGAGCATAGATGTTTTAAGGGTATAGGGCTATGGGTATATGGAAGAGACATATGATTGATTGAGTGAGAGAGAGACTTGAGAGAGGGAGAGGGTCTAGGAGGGAGATGGTTGAGAGAGAGAGAGGGTAGAGGGTTTAAGGGTTAAGGGTTAAGGGTTTAGGATTTAGGGTTAAGGGTAGAGGGGAGAGAGATATATATGGAGTGAGTGAGAAAGAGAGAGAGACTTGAGAGATGGAGAGGGAATAGGAGGGAGAGTCTTGAGAGAGAGAGGGAGGGAGGGAGTGGGAGAGAGATAGAGGGTAGAGCGTAGATGGTTTAAGGTACAAAACATCCATACCCTCTTAATCCCTCAACCCTTCAACCCTAATCCCTTGACCCCCATACCCTCTTAGTCCCTCAACCCTTGAACCCTAATCCCTCAACCCCTATACCCTCTTAATCCATCAACCCCCATACCCTCAACCCTTAAACCCTAATCCCTCAAAGGGAAGTAGAGAATAGAGAGAGGTGAGAGAGTGAAATAGAGAGAGAGAGAGGTGGGTAAGGAGAGGGAGGGGAGATAAAGGGAAGTAGAGAATGGAGGAGAGAGGGAAGAAGAGGTAGGGAGCGAGAGATAGGTGAGATAGAGAGAGAGGAGGGAGGGAGGGATATTATAGGAGAGAGAGGTGAGATAGAGAGAAAGAAAGTAAAGAGGGAAGGGGGAGAGATAGAGGTGATAGACAGAAGTAGATATGAAAGGAGAGATATAGGGAGAGGTAGACATGGAGAGAGAGGTGAGAGTGTGAGAGAGAGACCTGAGAGAGGGAGAGGGGGTAGGAGGGAGAGTCTTGAGAGAGAAAGATAAAGGGTAGAGCATAGATGTTTTAAGGATATAGGGCTAAGGGTAGATGGAAGAGACGTAGGATTGAGTGAATGAGAGAGAGACTTGAGAGAGGGAGAGGGTCTAGGAGGGAGATGGTTGAGAGAGAGAGAGGGTAGAGGGGGGAGAGATATATGGAGTGAGTGAGAAAGAGAGAGAGACCTGAGAGAGGGAGAGGGAATAGGAGGGAGAGTCTTGAGAGAGAGAGGGAGGGAGGAAGTGGGAGAGAGATAGAGGGTAGAGCGTATATGGTTTAAGGTACAAAACATCCATACCCTCCTAATCCCTCAACCCTCAACCCTTAAACCCTAATCCATCGACCCCTATACCCTCTTAATCCCTCAACCCCCATACCCTCAACCCTTAAACCCTAATCCCTCAAAGGGAAGTAGAGAATAGAGAGAGGTGAGAGAGTGAAATAGAGAGAGAGAGAGAGGTAGGTAAGGAGAGGGAGGGGAGATAAAGGGAAGTAGAGAATGGAGGAGAGAGGGAAGAAGAGGTAGGGAGGGAGAGATATGTGAGATAGAGAGAGAGGAGGGAGGGAGGGATATTTAAGCAAAGAGAGGTGAGATAGAGAGAAAGAAAGTAAAGAGGGAAGGGGGAGAGATAGAGGTGATAGAGAGAAGTAGATATGAAAGGAGAGATATAGGGAGAGGTAGAGATGGAGAGAGAGGTGAGAGTGTGAGAGAGAGAGACCTGAGAGAGGGAGAGTCTTGAGAGAGAGAGAGGGAGGGAGTGGGAGAGAGATAGAGGGTAGAGGGTTAAGGGTAGATGGTTAAGGGTTGAGGGTAGAGGGTTTAAGGGTTTAAGGGTTTAAGGGTAGAGGGGAGAGACATAGAAGGAGTGAGTGAGTGAGTGAGTGAGTGAGAGAGGCTTGAGAGAGGGAGAGGGGGTAGCAGGGAGAGAATTGAGAGAGAGAGAGAGGGAGAGGGAGTGGGAGAGAGATAGAGAGTAGAGGGTAGAGGGTTTTAAGTGTTTAGGGTTTAGGGTTAAGGGTAGAGAGAGAGAGGTAGAGAGGGAAAGAAGGTAGAGATATTGAGAGAGAGGAGGCAAGGAGGGAGAGAGAAATAGGTATAGAGGGAAAAATAGGTAGACCCTTAAACCCTAATCCCTCAACCCCTATACCCTCTTAATCCCTAAACCCTCAACCCTTCTACCCTAATCCCTCGACCTCTATACCCTCTTAATCCCTCAAACTTTCAGGTTGCCATAAAGAGTATTCAGATTTTTAGGTCCCAGTGTAGTTGTAGGCACATTCAGCAACATATGATAGTGAGCATGCCTATGAATGTTTTGTTGAATTTGGGTATACTTTGTATGTTGAAGATGACAAATATTTTTCATATGATAGTAAGAATAATGAAATGCAAACTGATGAGATGAATATGAATCAGATTGAATACAATGATTTCCTGAAGGTTTTCAATGACAATGCATATTGCAAGGTAGGTGGAATGGATAGTTTCAAAAGAAATCTAATGAGCTCTATTCAGAAAAAAATTTATGATAGAGGAAAGTGCAGGTTTTTCTTTTTGAGGTGGCCTAGGGCCATCCCTAATCGTTTAATTTTTTAAACCAAAGCAGGTATAAAGGATTAAGGATTTCCATTGCATGGACAATTCTTAGCAATGCCTCTTTAAAAAATTATCTTCCATGCATAGTAGTTTAGGGTTTTCCACTTCTCTATTTGCTCCATTTTCATATTATTCATCTTTTCATTCCCTCCATCTTTCATCACCTTCATTTTTCATGGATTTTCTTGGTCTGGTCTACCAAAGATACTCTAGATTCTTGTAGTGGTTTGCAAAATCACTCATCCTCAACAGGAGCCACTGTTAGAACCCAAAATTTCCATAAAAATTCCTAGGGTTTTCCTATTATTTTCCATAAATTCCATCAAAACCCTAAGGTATTTTATTTGTTCATGCCTTATATTTTCACTATATTTCCCATAAAATTCATTATCCGCCCTCACATATTCCCCCCATTTAATTCCATTATATTTTATTACCTTTCAAAAAAAAAAAAAATCACCGCTTTTTATAAAGCTAAAATACCTTACTCTGTTGCTTTAATATTTACTTTTTATGTCTTACCACTTTACCGCAGCCTCCCATCAAGGGGCTCGCGGTATGGCGGTAGCGGTTCGGGAGAAGGCTTAAAGTGCTTACCGCCACACTGCACGTGGTCAAAACATTGGCCATGGTATCGCAGTGGGCAGTAAGTGACAGTGGAGGTAGCAGTCAGAAGAGCCACCGTGGTACCATGGCTGTTAAAATAGTGATTGCGGTAACAGTCAGGGAGTGAACGGGTAGTGGTCGACGGGCAGTCACCGCGCAACCACGGATGGTCACTGAGGAGTCTACCGTAGCGCAGTAGGAACAGATGCAACCGGTGATGGAGACTTGAATGGAAGAGACAAAGGCGGTAAGTTAATGGTGAAGCGGTTATCGTGATACCATAGCTAGCTTGAGGGATGACCATGTTAGAGTGGTAATAGTCAGTTGAAGACCTAGACGGTTAAGACCTCCATACCGTCGGGTAGAAAGACAACGACCGCAGTATAGCGATAAACACAATAAAGGCCGCAGGGAAATAAAATATAAGGAGTGGATAAAGTGAAATAAAGGTGGGAAAGGATATAAAATAGAAAAATCAAAAGCATGACTATAGTTAAACTAGCAATCGCACCTTGGTGTGCAATGGGTACGCCGAAGAGGTATGAAAAGTTAATTAGGGGCAAAATGTTTCAAATTTTTTTGCATGCATTTGTGCAATACATAAGATCAAATTGGTTGGTCATTTAAGAAATGATTTTGTTGATATATTATTATTAATATATTTATTACTATTAATTTAGTTTTTATTATTTTTATACAATGACTATTATATTATTATTATTTTATTAATATATCAAGTTTGCATTATGTTACATTATTATTATATTAATAAATGATTGGATTAGGTATTATATATTGTTAGTATTATATTATTATTGTTATTTATTTTTATAATATAATAATATTTCTATATTATGATTTTTTTGCTATATATTTACTATTATAGTGCTATATTTGTATTAATACATTATTATTACTATTAATAATATATTATTAATATTTAAATTATTATATTATTCATAATATTGTATTATTACTTTGATATTACTATTATATTATTCTACTATTATAATATTCTATTATTCTTATTATTATAATATTATTATTATTATTATTATATTATATTTTTATTATATTATACTATATTATATTATATTATTATTATATTATATTATATTATATTATTATTATATTATAAATACTATTGACGAATTTTTAGGAAAAGTGGAAATTAACTATTATTTTACCTTTTTTTAAGAAATTAAGCTAAAAATAATGACATACACATAGGTGCACCCTCAACCCTCAACCCTCAACCCTTAAACCCTAATCAGTCAACCCCTCTATAATATTAATCCCTCAACACTTAACCCTTACCCCTCAAACCTTAAACCCTGATCCCTTAACCCCTATACCATGTCAACCCTTAACCCTCAACCCCTATACCCTCTTAATCCCTCAACCCTCAACCCTTAATCCCTAAACCCTCTACTTGAGAGAGAGAGAGGGAGAGGTAGTGGGAGGGACACGCTTGAGAGAGAGGCATAGGGAGAGGGAGAGGGAGAGAGAGTGAGAGAGGGAGGGAGTCACTATGAGAGGGAGAGGGTATAGGAGGGGGAGACTTGACAAAGAGAGAGAGGAAGATGGGGTAGGACAAAGATACTTGAGAGAGAGAAAGAGGGAGATAGGGTGGGAAGGAGAGACATTAGAGAGAGGGAGAGAGAAAAAGTGGGAGAGAGATAGAGGGAGTGAGAGAGAGAGAGGGAGGGAGAGGGGGTGGGAGGGAGAAACCTAAGATAGAGGGAGAGGGAGAGAGGTTGGGAGGGAGACACCCAAGAGAGAAGGTGAGGGAGAAAAAGTGGGAGATAGGGGGTGGGAAGTAGATACCCAAGAGAGTAGGAGAGAGAGGGAGTGAAAGATAGAGGGATGGGAGAGATATAGGGAGTGAGTGAGTGAGTGAGAGACCTTAGAGAGGGAGAGGGGGTAGGAGGGAGAAACTTGA